>WUAM01000332.1:3337849-3444262 GCA_024336885.1 Actenoides hombroni
GTGGGGAGCGTGCGTCGGTGGGGGTCGGGAGGGCGGGGGGAACGGCCGGGGGAGGGGGGGGAGGGGGGAAAGAAAAGACCAGAGAGAGCCTTGATTATCCAGGAGTGGAAATATTGCAACAGTTGACACCAGAATCTTGGGTTCCAGCATTGCAGCTTGTTCACGGTAAGCATCCTGAGACTGCTCCCAGGAGCAGCTCTCCTTGCGCAGGGATAGTGAGGAGAATGGAAATGTGTAAGTTTAATCATTATGTTAGGAAAGGCTTCATGTAGATACTGGGTATCAGGTAAACTCCTAGCCAGGAGGAACCAAACTCATGTAACATTCATGCAGAAATATTTTACGTAGCTACAGTAAATATGATCAAAGCTTTTAATTGTAAAACACGCCAAAGCTTCTTACGAAGAATTTTGGGTAATAAGCAAATATGAAAGTCAACTTGGGGGTTACCTAAAAGGGTGAATAGCCTTTGAGGTACCAAACTTGAAGCCTCTTGTGCTTCAAAATCTATAATATTTAGAAACGAAACAGGGAGCTTTGAAGGCATGAAAATCCTGAGGCTTCAAGAATATCTTATCTAGGCTGAAGAAGATGTTACATAAAATGGGAGAGGGCATTATGAACACAGTTTAACAAGGAAATACAGAGTAATGTCTCAACATGCTTTTTGTTCAAACTTTATAGGAAATTAGATTAATAATGCATTAGTTGCTTTATGCTAAGGTTGTTCACTCACCCACCCCCTCACTTATTTATCCTTTGGAAAGTATTCCACTTTTACATACAAAATTATATTTTTCACTTTTATTTAACGTGGCTATAGCAGATACAGAGCTCTCAAAAGAGCTTAGATAAAGCCACTTTCATTAAGCTCTGCAGAACACTTCCATTACCATGGGTATTCTTTTGGTGATTGCAAAAACTAGGTAATATAAGGACAATGACAACTAAATTATACTTTTTATAGCATCATTGGTCACATTAAAGATGCTATTAAATTAACTTATGATCAATAGTAATACTTCTCAGATCTCTAGGGAAAATCCATACATGTTTGGAACCAAATCCCTTGTTCACTGTGGTGAAGGAGAAGAACAACACCTGGTCTAGAGAACATTTCCAGCATTCTCCCACCCTTTATTTGCAGAAAGAGGATCATGCTTACAATAGCTCCAGTTCTAAGCTAATAGCTGTGCAGGAAAAATTTCAACTCACTTTTATACTGAAGAGAAACACGTTGCGAGAACTTAGCCTCTCCTTCAAGTCACCATACCTTCACCTACTCCTCAGTCAATGAGAAGATTAAACTTTATGCAGTTCATATGTCTTCTCTCAGGAAGCATGAGGCATTTTGGCATTTCTTCTCTTTAAATGCAATTAAAGTAGAGGTAGGAGACGAGATAGAGGTAATTTTTGCTAACAGAGTGCAACTGTGTGTATAACAGGGAGGAGATATCTTGAGCACATCACTCGTGGATTACCAGGAAGTCAAACATACATTGTGATATTTCTTTAAGGGGCAAATCAGAAGCAAAAGAAAGCTGGGAAACTGGTATCATTGCCTTTGAGACAGAAATTAGGGAGAAGAAAGCAAAAGAGAAAGAAGCACATTTCTCCACTAAAATCACAAAACTCAGTAAGAGAACAAGTTTTACCATATCCTTTTTGTTGATAAGTTCTCACAATCAATAAGTCAGACAGTTACAGGGATGAAAATTACCTCAGTAGATCACTTTGTCTAACACCATGACCTGAGATAGATTCATCTGTACTTCACCAGGGAAAACTAGCAGTGCTTTAAAATCTCAAGTTACATTTCTTCCTTTAGGGAGCTTGTTATTCATCTGCTTACTATCCATATAGTGAGATTTATATTTTTTTTCTCTGAATGAAAATATCTTCTTTTTATAAACCAAGCTGATCTCCTCTTGTCCTTCACCTGACAGATACAGAAAGCAATTCATCCTGTTCTTGTTAACTGTTTAGACATTGAAAGGCAACTGCCAATATTCCTCTTCTTTTCAACAGCAGAAAATAAATCCCATTCAGTAGCTTTAAATTCTTAAACTTGCCTGTGTTTTATCAAAAGACTCAAATCAGGTAAATATAGTATAAATTAATGTGTCCTTAATGATATTATATGTACTTTTTATCAAAGGACTTATCACTTCAGCATTAAAGTCACTGGATATTTTTTCATTGTCTTCACTAGGAATACTATTAATCTGAAGAGAGAAAGCAGAGTGCAAAACCATCATGATAATTCTGGATAATAGCACAGGGGAAAATTCTGGCCAAATCCCTTTTTTGCAAGACACACCCATTCCTTAACTTCAGAGAGAAGTTGCATGTGGGAGATCAGCAGGATTTGATGGTAAAAGAACTCCCTAATCACATACACTAATATTTTAAGAGGTCATTATCTGGCACACAGGCAATATTAATTAGAAAAATACATAATTCAGTTTTCCTTTGCTTGTAATTAATATTTTCATTGCCCAAGCTCTCACAAATTGAGAGAGCCAGCAAAAAGAATCATTTTCTGTAAATTATAAAAGTTAATTTTCAATACATTATGTATATCATTCTTTAAATGCCATATCCAAATGCATTTTTTGTGACTGATCTTAATTTTGCATATGCTTTTAAAGTCACATTCATTAAAAAGTAATCTCAGTAAATTGATGTTGGGACCATGTTTCATTTCGTCAATCAAATTCCTGAAACCTTTTGAGACAACTTGCACATTACTAACTATACCTGGAAAATTATTGTTTCACTCTCACTTGAACGACACCCTGAAACATCAAAAAATTATTAGGAACTTACTAGGGAGAGCTCCCTCACTTAAGTGAAAATGAGGAATGCTACAGTAGTGCCCTGAGTTTTCTAAGCTGCCTCCCCTGAAGCCTGAGTTCAAGGTGAACCTCCTCGTTGGCTGGGCAGAGCCTCAACAACCCACACTTGGTGACAGGGACAGGTTTTCAGGAGGGTTCTTTGTGAGGTACCAAAGTGACCGGCCTTCTCTGCATATACATAAACATTTCTAATTCATTTCTGATTTCAAATTAGACTGAAAATTCAATGAAGAGCAGGCTTTGCTTTAATTTACTGTGAATTTCATAATGTAATAACATCAGAGGAGTTAATGTACAGCTCTATTAATTGAAAGTAGAGCTCCAGGGGTTGATGGAGCTCTTTGGTTCTTTTCCTCATTTCTCTGTAGAGAATGAACTTTGAATTTTATATTTTCAGCTCCTGTAATTTTGTGAGACAAAACATTTTTTCCTTATTCTCACTACAACGTGATTAGGGGAAAAAAGCTTTTTTTTTTTTTTTTTGGGCTGGCTTACTGCTCTGTTTTTTTACATATAATGACTCAGATCATCTAATCAGTCTGAATAGTCTCACAGTATCACAGCTTTCAGGATGACAGTTATGTTCATTTTAATACTTCCTTCTGGCTAATAAAAGAAAACTGGGAAATAAAGTACTCATATAAAATGTGTGTTTGAGCAGTTGGTCTTGTGGAGAGATATTAAAAGCAAAAATGTTGGAAAAAGTAAAAAGAAGACCCAGCTGAATCAGATTTCAAACAGTTTCACATCAAGATTCAAAGGAATCCTGGCAATTTTTTCTAGATAGATTCAATGTCTATTGAAATCACTGAGATACTAGAAGCCATTTTCCTTACTTAGTATTGTATCAACTGATAGCTGAAGAGAGATAATAAACAGTAATTCTTTCTTCTACTCAACACACTAATACATAAAAAGAGATAGGACTAAGAAGCACTGTGCTTCCTTTCACATATCATAAAGGAAATCATCTGGGGTTCACTGAGGCACAGGAGTGTACACCTGCACATAAGGTACACCCAAGTACGCGTCGCCGCTGTACTCAACAAGTATTTTTATACCTGGCCTTCACACTTTCACATGTAAGCAAGCATAAATGTAGGTTTTGGTGGAAAAAAGAACAAGCGAGGAGTAAATAGAAAAATACCACATGTAAAGTTAGATAGAAGATACCAGTCTTCAAGATCCTGGACTAACTTCTACTCGAGGCTTACAATCCATAATAAAACTAAAACTACAATTTAGGTGACTGGCAGACCAGTCTAAAAATCAAATGGAAGTATGGGTAAAGCTCCTGTCACAGCAAATTGAGGCCTCTAGCAGCAATGAAGGTGTGAAGAGATGCAACTTGATAAAACAAACTGATAAATGTGTTGCTCAATGTTAAAATTAAGACCTTGCTTAATTCAAATGAGGAATTCAGTTTCCCTCTTTTGAAAAATAACACATAAACCATTTCTCTACAAAACATAAACACATTGTCCTACACAAACATATAGAAATTTATACTAAACCATGGAATTTGCATAAAACCTGTCCATGTTTCTGTATTTCCTTTGAGTGAAGAGGAGGGTCATGAAACTGGCTGCTAAAATCTCTACCTACCATGCAAGCAGAAGAGAAAGAGGCTTAAGAAAGAGGGAAGCAACATACTATTGGGTACAATTAAGGTACTTCACTTCTCTATTCCCAGTTTGATCCAAGAGTTCTACAGCCACAAAACACTGTAGCAGTTTTCCAGAGGATTACCTGGCCTCGTCCGAATCACAGGAGAATCTAACAAGTCATTGTGACTTTCTGCTTAGGACTCTGTTTTGCTTCTTCATTTATTAAAAGTCACACTTTGGGACAAACACTGGGAAAGTTTAGCAAATTTTGATTTTCCTCCAAGAAGGAAAGCATTAAACTCTACCTACCCAGCTACGTATTGTACCAAAGATACACGATTCCTCAGGAAATCCTCCTGACAAAGGTAGAAGAAGAATCCTCTAAAAATTAGATTTGTGGTCTGTTAACACTGTATTTTACATTCAATTCTCTTTTGTCACATTCCAAGAAAGTAATTATTTTTGCGTGTACAGGCACAATGCTCTTTCTGAAGGGCATGGTTTCATATCTTTGTCCATCCCTTCTGATTTAGTGTCAAAATAAAATGGCTGTGCCAGCATTTTGAGGCTCAAAAAGGGTATTTGCTCCATAGAATGCAAATGTTAGTTCAAAGAAAACCTTTGCTTGCATTTTTATGCTTTGAGAAAACAGTTTTTTGAATCTTCAAAACCTGTTTAAATTTGAAGATGGTTTAACAGACAGTATGGGTCCAGTTGTGCCCTTTATCCCATTAGCTCCTGCAGGGTAGCAACACATAAAAACAATTGTGGTCTGCAGATTAGTGATAGGTGAATCTAAATAAAAATAAAATAAACAGAGGTTATAATTTGGTAAAGCATCTAAAGTATAAAAACTTTACTAAACCTGACAGAAATTTCCCACTGGAAAGCCCACTGGAAGCACCCAGAGCTTTCTGTTCTGGTTGGAACACTCGATAGAAATGATATTGGCAGGTGCATCTAGAAATACCGTAAGAATATTTTTGCAACTCTGAAGCTTTTTTTAGCATCACCAACTGTGATTACTTTTTACTGAGACAGAATCACAGTCTATTTTTGCTGTTGGGGTGGTAATCTGCTAACAAGCAAGCACGGTTCCCCTCATCAGTTTTGTTTGCTCAAGATGTTTATACTTTTTGTTTGTAAACAGAGCAACGTTACCAAAATTTTCCCATATTCTGTGTTTAGTTTTTGAAGCCAGAAAGAACTGTTGTAAGAGCATGTATGAAAACCCTTTTTTTCCCTGTTTCTATGAGACCAGCATTTATTCATATTGGATACACTAAGAACTTTGAATGAAATACTTCTATTTTCAGCTGAAATCCACTATTAGTGTATATAACAAATTTTCTGAACTAAAAAAAAGCATTAATAAAATAAGATGAATTATTGCAGACTGGCAAGTGGTCTTTAACTCTTCACAAAAGAGAATAACAGCTGTGAATATCAAGCAGAACTCACTCATTGAAAATGCCCCATAATTTACAGAGTTTACAGTCAAAAGTGCTGGGGGAAGGGTGCACAGGGGGCAGGGGGGGAGATTGCTCAAGCATTGGCCAAATCTAAGAAGTCTTCTAGCTTCCTGCCATATCTTTGGGTTCTGTCTGCATCCCCACTTTTAAAAACTGCTTTTTTGAAGTGTATTTGAAGGGATGTATATGAAGGGATTTCCTCTGTGAACACTGGGTTAGAGCTTCTTAGTTTTCACATGTAAATAGCAGGTCCCCGCATCACACACCCCTGCAATGTACCCCTGCCGAAAACACGCAGGGTTTGTGTTCTTAACCCTGTGATTTGAGAACAATAACTGTTAATGTAACTCAGTTAACTGCATTGCTTTTAATTGAAGATAATCTTGATTACAGCCAAAGGGCACTATTAATACTCTGAAGAAATGACTAAGACTTTAGCATTTGAATGTTGTAGAGAAAATAGAACTAATTAGCACTAATTTAATTCTAAGATTAAAGAAAATGCTTTTTTATTATTTTTTAATTTAAGATAAACTATTTTACTCAGAACAAAGAAAGAATAACAAGTACTTTTTCAAACTGAAAGGCATTTTTACTTTTGCATTATTTCATTAATATGGGGAATATGGGAATCATGACCCCATTAAAGATCAAATAATAAGCATTTAATTATTGACAGCAAATAAATTTTTAATAAAGATACAAGGGTTTTGCTGTATAAAAGAAAGAAAACAAAGTACCTCTGACCCAGAAATTCATAGAGGATCTCACACCACTATACAATCTATAACCTAATTTTAAAAGGATAGGTTCACAAAGGGACATGTCATTTTTCTTTCTTCTGTACCACAGAATGAGGTACTGTAAGTATAACGTCTGTGAAAATGCTCCCCAGAAGTACCCCGGTTCTATCTTAATCATGCACTTAAACTAAATAATACATTGAATATGTCATAACCAGGAGGACAGTCATGATAAAAAGTGATTTAACCCCTTTTTACTCTACAAAATAATACTTTCTTTTCTTTACCTTGGGACTAGTTGTCATTTATAATTTCTGACCAAGGGAGACATAATGGATTTACAATGAAACCTTGATGCTTTTCCAAGGAACATGAAGATGCAGAAAATAAGCACCCATTACATTAGCAGACAAAAAGATGTTTTCACTGGAACTCTGAGCCTCATTCTGATGCTGGCAAATAAATGGACTGTTTTCAGGTTCTGAAAGCATAGTTTCTGGCTAATCATGATACTTCAAGGTAAAAATAAAATGAACTTTTTCTGAACCTTGTGATGTATTGCATAGAAAAAGATTCAACGTGACTTTTTCCAGCTTTGCATTCATGTTCAGAAGGGGCCAAAATCCAAGAGGCCCAGTCCAGCTAGTCACTACCTAATGCTCAGATTAGTCCCCCAAAATGCTAAGAATTATCTATGTGATGTAAAAAACCAACCAAACAAAAAGAAGGAACTTGGAACTTATTACTGTAAGAGAGTCTCCTCCTAACTCTTCTCCCAAATTAATTCTTTTGCCATTTTTGTTTCATCAGAAAGGAAGAGGAAGAAAAATCTCAAAAATACAAAGAGTAGAAGAGAAAGAAGAGAGCTGTCAGTAGCCAAAATATTTACTAAATTATGGAATCTATTTAGTCCTTTCATAGTTTAAATGAAATAGCATATTCTTGACAGATGAGCAAATTTCAAACGACTCTACATTGAGATTCAGTTTGAATAACCCACGTACTAGGTGAGTTTCATGAATTTGCAAAAGTGGGCTGAAGTTGTCCCATGCACAGCTTTTCTTCAGATTCCTCAGACTCTCAGAAGAAATATAAATACAAATAGGGAGAAGTGAGTCACATGAACATTAAAAAACATACTTCCTCAGCAGTTCAGTCTAAGTTAGTTTACAAAGGATAAGATCTGGGAAGTTTCTTACTTATCCCATCCCCAAAGTAGGGTGCAACAGTCACATGCATGCAGCAATCATGGAAATACTCTTCATTTTGTGTCCAGGACTTAGACAACTGCAGCATGAAGTAATACCCTCATTTTGCCTGTGTTTCACAAAGTAAAAAAATCTAAAAAGAAAGTACTTTTCAAACAATGTATTTCTCATGCAGTACATAATACACTTCTACATGCTCTCAGCCTGCCTGCCAACATAAACTCCAAAATGGTGTTACCTTTACCACTTTCAAGGATACCTAGAACATTCCTGAGTAAAAGCAAGCATCTTGGAAGGAATATGACTGCTTGAGAAAACTGGACATAAACCTGGAAATGGTTTAGCCCGATTCTTCCTATTAGAAAATTCTGTCAGTTCTTGTGAAACATGTGCAGGCCACTGCTCATTAACAGGGTAATTGCCACTCTGTCATTTGGACCAAGCCTAAAGGACCATTTAAAGATAATTTTTTAGGATGGGGTTTCCCAGTCTCCTAGACCAGGCAAACTGCAGCTCAGCAACACCTGCTTTATTGGGAACAAAATTAAGTCCCTAATAACCACGTTTGAAAACCCTTTGTAATGAAAATTTCAGAGCAGCATTGTTATCATCTACTAATGTTGTACAAATTGGTTTGATTTTCATGTTTCTTCTAATATAGTAAGGATTTTCAAAGTGTAAATTACAGCATAGGATGCCTTTGGTTGCTTTGTCTTTCATGCAAGTACAGTCTTTGTGCATATTTACAGTAATATAATTGCCCATTTGGCAGGGCAAGCACAGTAACACTGGGATACCATCTCCTGTGCCAAGGCTTCCCAGTAAGGTCAGAATTAAGATAAATCACGGATCCAAAACAGAACGGCATAAAACTGAGTATTTATGAATTATTGCAGGCAATTATTTCAGGCTACTTGAAGCTAATATTCAGAGATAATGTATTTGGGGGAAAGGCGAAGTCTCCCCAGTTACAGATATGGAGTACCACAAGTTTTTACTAGCAAAACTTTGTAAGAAGTTGTATGAATTGAACAGCCCACACAGATGAGAAGCACCACTACCTGAAGCCTCTCCAGAACCTGACCTGGCTGCTGCCAAACACCAGAGAGAAAGAAGTAGTATGAAGCAATACATATCTCTAAGAGCACAGGTTATGGGAATAATGGAACAGAGAAAGCTTGTGTGTTTGATGGCAAGCTAATAGCTATACAACTTGAAAAAAAGAAATACGTATTTAGAAATAACCACTGCAGGTTTTTAGCATTAATGGAATATTTAAGATTCTTTTTTTTTGCCTAAAGGATGTGTACACTCAAAAATATGGATCCAAAGCCATATCTAGTGCTAATCAGTGGAGGAATTTGGTCTGACATAGATCAGATATGCATTTACTCTATATTAAGGACTAGGTATCAGTCAGATATACAAATACGCCTAAGGATGCACATCTGTTTAATAGGACACTTTTGGAACCAGGATTACTTTAGTCAGACCCAGTTAGCACCAGTATGGTGTTAAGAGCCTGACCTGACCTAAGGGTGACACAGTTTAAAGGTGGACAGATGTTCCAAAGAATGCACTATGCCGTGTGCCAGTCTTAAAAACGTCACATGAAAGAAAGGTCTGTGTGTAAAATATGAACTTCATAAGGCTAACATTGGTAAAATGAGTAAGTATGTGCACGTTGTCTGTGTGGTTTATGTGTGCCCAGATAGCCACATGGACTTCCAGCAGTACTGCAAACCAAAAAATTACCCTTCATTTGCTTACCTTAAGCATTTGACAAAAAAAAAAAAAAAGACAAATGAGAAATGTTACTTTCTTACAGGTGGGGCAAAATTCAGTGAAGTCAAAAAACAAGTCCTCTTTCAAGGCAAATTAGATTTCTCCTCACAGCATTATGTAGACTCTTCCCTTCTAGGAACATTTTCGCTGCTACATTAGCTTCTCAACACCATTTACCAAATCTGGATTAATTTTAAATACAAATGAGGCCCTGTTCTGCTTAGCTGTGAAAGTTTCTCAATAATATAGGAGCCCATCTAGAAAATGTAGCTGGCAACTTCATCACCACAGTTTTATGCTACATTCTGTCCTTCTACGACTTTTACTTACCAACAAGGACAGTCCATTCCCCAGACACTTCCACACCACAGCTTTTGGGGATGAATAGTACATAACTAACTGTCCACTTCAGGCTCACCTGAATTTACCAACTTGATGGAGAGAACAGAAGGCATCAAAAATACCTCACCTTGGATGCAAGTAAAGCAGTGACCCATCTACACCCTTAACTAGTCTCTGATACAGGCCAGACCCACCTACTTCCCCGTGAAGCCTAGTTATTGAATAATCTGACTCAAAATGAAGAACTGGATGAACTATGAGTGAAAATGGGAACTTTGGAGGTGATATAACCAGCACATTTTGAATATTTCTTAACATTAGCAGACTGTTTAAAAAAAATAAATAAATCTTGCTAAATTCAGTATTTCATTGGCACCTTTTATCAAGGAATTCTGGCAGGGAACCAGGTGAAAATATTTCTTTTTATCAGTTTGGAGTTTGACTTCTTTTCCTTCTGTTATCCATTTTCTTATTTTATTGTTAAGAGGTGAACAGTGTTCCTGATCTACCTTCTATGTACCAGTCATTATTTCTGATCTCTTTATCATATTTCTTCTTATTCATTCTATTCTGAAATAAAAAGGCTTAGCATTTTCAATCTCTTTTCATATTATTCTTGTTCCATAACCCCAATTATTCTTGTTTTCCCTTTCAACACCCTGTTTATTTCTTCCATATCCTTTTGAAGCTACTGTGCAAGTAGAATTGAATATTTATTCTAGAAAAAAATATCAGATTTTACTTGAAGGTATTAGACTAGTTTTTTTTTATTCGTCACCAACCTATTCTTTACACAAGCAAATATATTCTGCTCCCTGGTGAACAGCATCCTTCAACAAGTCCATTGCCTTCTGATACTCCCCTTCAAGAAACTATATAAATCAACCCTTTATTGCACTTTAGATTTTTTTTTCTCTTAAAATGATCAAATAATCCCAGAGTAAGAAGTTAACAAGAACAAGGAAAAGCTTCACCAACACCCTTGGCAAGCAATCAATTTCCATTTGTTTTCATGGGCTAGAGTTTGAAGTACTGATACCAAACTTTCATCACAGTCCTATGAATAACTTCAGATTTATTTTTTTTTAATCTGTATTTCTAGGATTCTGTGTCAGCCAGAAATGGACTTTGCTCTTTCAAGTAGGCTGATGTCTAGTTGGTTTGGGGCAGGGAAGAAAACTCTCAGAAAGAGTTTTCTCTAGAAAACAAAAGAATGATTATTTAAGGATGTTAATCTAATAACATGCTGCACCCCTTACTTCTGCCTGATGGTTTAATTATTAGTAACTCAGTGCAGTTCATTAGGGACCTATTGTGCTGCTGTTGGCAAAACAGAAATGTCACTGCGTGTTAAATAATTAAAAGCAGTAAAACAAACATTATCTTTTTAGTCCTAGATTTTTAAATTGCTGCTAAGCACGCATCCCTTTAATCAATAACTACTTATCTATTTTGGTTTTGTGAATAATGACTATAAACTATTTTCTGCCATTCTAATTATGATTTGATGCTTTACCAATTCAAATATTGTATTTCGTTTTGTTTTTACAACTGAGTACAAAAGTGAGGAACAGCTGATGCATCCAACAAGTCCCCCAGCAGTACTAGCCTATGTTTCCCCAAGCTGATCATTACATTTTTTCCCTTTTCTAGAGGGTCAGCTATTTCTAGGGGAGCAGATCCTGCAGTCCTTAGTCCTGCAGAAGACCTGTGCATGCAGCACAGGAGCTGGTTCAGACTCAGTCCTGAGCAAATTACAAACTTGTAAAAAGTTCATGGAGAAGCAGCAGTGGAAGGTTATTGAACAGTGTCACACTGCTCATGTGAAATAATGCAATGCTCTTGCTGGGCCCAACCTCCCCGAGTTTTGAGAGGAGTAACTTCTACTCATTAGCAATGGGGACCCTGGTGCTAAAGTACCTCTGTGCATTCAGTCCTTAGTTCCCAGAGCCCAGATTGTTACACCACGTATCATGTATTTTGTCACCAACCATTACCGTTATTGAGCCCTGGTGCAGCACAAGCTGAACAAAGGTACAGCCTGACTCTGAAAACTTTGCTAACAGGCAGATTTTTTTTAGACTGGAATAATCACAGGAGGGATTATTTTGTAACTGAATATCCTTGTTCTGATTTTTCATCTTTTTGGTTCTTTTACGTTGTGGCAGTCTTGTCAAGAAGTTTTGCCAGTCTCAGTCAGAAGCAGACAGAGTGCATAATGAAAAAGAAAAGGCAGAGTACATCTAACTTTTAAAAATTGTTACTGCTGACATGAAAGAAATGCCAAGTGAAGAATAATGCCTCAGCTGCTGACTTTGTCACAACTTAGGAGAAACTTTCAGAACCATTAAGAGAGTCACTTCCACATTATAATTTCAAAACAGAGCTGGGCATGCACGGGCTGGATTTTGAAAAGAAACAGACCATTAAATCATCGTGCAGCATTTCTATTGCCATGTTGGCAACGTTCACATTTTAAAGCCAGAGCAAAAGCACCACCTACCCTTTGCTTTCACAACTGCTTTTACAGCAATTAACCAAAGCATGTGGAGCACTACCATCCAACAGCTAGTGCCGGGACAGAAAAATTACCGAAATCCTCGGAAACAGGAAACTTAAATTAGCCTGAGGAGCATCTGCCTTACCTGTTGGGTCTTGTAGCTGTGTAGAGCAAGCCCTTGTAATTCAGTTCCATTTCAGCAGAGGACAGGTTACCTGTGATAAGAAAAGACAGGTGTGATTGGAGGGACATGGCAACATAAGCATGAGAAGCAAAAAGAGCATTTCAGACACTGGTATGAGGGCTAATAAGCACCTGACCTGACTTGAACAGCTTGCTCCAGAAGAGTTTAGTGGCAGAGCATAATGAAGAAAAACCAGCAGAATGTAAGATCTCTGGAGGAAAGTGCAGTCTCCCTGCTCTTATTACTTTAGGAACAAAGTAATTTAATACACTAGAGTGAGACAAATTATGTCTTTCAATAATCCATTGCAAGCTAGTCTTCACAGCTACTTCTACACTTTGAGCTGCTTTGCTTTCCTCTATCAGGTGTCTTACAATTGTGAACTCTGAATTTCTGTTTTCTGCTCAGCAGACCCAAAGTACCTTCCCTTTACCCCAAAGCACAGTTGCACATGACACAACTAGGTAGCACACAGTAACAAGCATACCACTGACTGTTGGTTCCAGTGCCTTTCACTGTACAGTATTTCACACTAATAAGTTCTGCATGGCCAGTACCTTCAGTCTAGCTTGCAACACAATGTTTTTATGTGTATAACCATTACAGCAAGTGAACATAGGAAGAAAACGTTTCATATTAAAAGGAAGAAGCTCAAGTAAAGCCTAAAACCAAACACTAATAGGTACATTTATTTTCTTCAAGAGAAAATACAGCAAGAAGCCAAAGAAAAACAACCACCTAACATGCACTGAAGAGCCCATCAAACTTGAGATAGTTCAGGTGAAATGGACTTCAGCACTGGCTTTTATACAATTCATGTGATGCATAATACTGGTAGAGGTCCTAACTGTGGCAAAGAAAAACAAAGTCATTTCCTATGCCTGCTCTCCAAACAGGCAACTAAAACTGACAGATCTCTTTTTTCCATTTTTCATAGCAGTTCAGTGGATGATAAATGCATCTTCAATCACATCGTCTTCAAGGCAAAGCTTGCTTTTTGTTTGCTTGTTTGTTTCTGTGCAGGTACACAGGCACACAGCACAGACAAGTGAGGCCTCCAAGCACTACCAGAAAGCAACCTATACATTGCAAAAAACAAATAGTAAATTTAGAGGCCTCCCTCCTGCAGGATTAACATGATTAAATGAGAATTAACAGTGAAGAAATTAGATTGAAATTGCGTGTCAGCTGCCACAACCTCACCGAGCAGCAGTTAAAACTTTAGCAGAGAGTAAATTATGAAAAAAAAATAAAATTCATGTTACATAGGCACTTCATAATTTATTCAGCATCTTGGTTGCGTATGTTCCTCGTGGCTGGTGCAATCTGTGTGTAGCTGCGAGCTGAATGAACTATTTTTAGAAGACCAACAGTACTGCTATCCGCAGAGTAAACATTATCTGGAGTCCAAGATCTAAGCCAAAGCAACTCACTCACTGTTCACCACAATGTCAACAGGAGAATCTTTTCCTCCTCTTTTCTGTGGGGGAGCTTTTGATTTATTTTTTTTAGACAATCTTCTGTTTCACAGCCTACAGCTGATAGTGCATTTCCTCCTTGTCCCTTCTACTCCCTGAACTCAACCACACGATCTCCCTGGGTGCACGTTATTCCCCACAAGCTCCACCATCTCTCTTTGCTGATCATGTTGGATCCTGGAGCAGATTGGTTTTTAGATATTTCCATTTTCAACATGTTTGGTTTGATGCTGAAGTACATAAAGAGCAATGGAGAGGAGAGATCTGCAAGGAGACGGGAATAAACTTCTCAGTATGAATAAAACCAACTACAGATCCAACTGCATTTTCAGACAAAAGTAATTTCAAAGGAAAGTTAAGGGAGATTAGTATTGGGGGAATTTTATCCATATGTGTGTATATACGTGCATATTTATACACATATTTATTCACATATATTACTAAGACTAAAAAATTCAAAGTATAAAACAATATTTGAAGTGCTTTCAAGTTTAAGAAGTGAAAAATGCACTCCTCAAGTACCTAAGAAACCTCAATTTACCCTATTGCCTTACCAAAAGGTAACCATGCAAGTTTGGAAAGCACCTCATAGGCACACAAAGACTAAATTAGAAGATTATTAAAAACATGTTTTTATTTCCCTGATATTGATAATTAGGTAGCATTAAAATTCTAAATTATCCAAGAAAACACCACCTACAGTCAAAAATTACTGTAGCTTAAGACTACAGAGTCTTCCATCTCCCAGTGTTTGAATGTTGTTGTATGTGAAAAACTAACTATGGCAAGTGATTTCTGCTTATGGTGGGCCACCAATCCCTATGGGTCCTGGGCAGGTGTCAGCTGGTGGTGGTGTTAATCAATCTCCTGACTTATGTTTTATTAAAAACCAAAAATACAAATTCAATTTCTGCTTGGGAAAAATCATTTCTTCCTTGATCTGTCTCATAAGCTCTGAATACACAGATCCACCAAGACAAGGGGAAGGCCAGCTTTGCTGGATCCATTCATGAGATGAGGCAGTTTCCTCCCCAGTGAGGTTTGAGAGTCTTAGAGGAGAGGAGAGATGCTTATGATTACCCCTGGTGCTGGGGCACAAGTATAAATACAATAAGTTTACTTTGCAATATAATTTGGATATTTTTTTTCTTCTCCAATACATGTCAATCTCTAATGCTAGAAACTGCCAGAGGGGAAACATTATTGTTGGCAGCAAGACAGGACTGCTGAAAGAACAGTGAATTTGACTTCATAACAGCACTAAGGAGACATAATATTGATTAGAAAGGAGAACGGAAGAAATGGCAAGTATCTCAAGTTGTTGTTGTTGTAATTAATGGCCCAAACTACTAAACAGTAGTGATATTTTGTCAATTATGTCTCTCATAGTTTTCCCTCTTCTTCCAAGCTATGCAGTTTTCTACATCTTGTCACACATAACTGAAAGGTGATTCCATCCTTGGGTTTTCAACCCCCATTGACAATTCAAAAGTGCTGCTTGAAACATCTAATTTACTGATGCTTGTTTTGGGTAAAAAAGGGTATTAGATTTGCAGTCTCGATACAGGAGAAGTTGAAAACCACTGTCTATATTCTCTGTGGAGCACAGTGCCTCTCTGTGCATTGCTTTTCTACAGAATATTGTAAGAAGTAGAACTCAAGAGTTATACAGAAAAACCTTTTATAGCACAAAAAGCAAACATTGGAAGGAAGTGGAACAAGTTACATGGTGATGTTGTACACAAGCTGCAAGCACAGCATAAGTACATACATTCAAACTGTGAATGATTTGGGGCTTGCAGTAAAGAGTAAGAAGAAAGCAACTGACCTGAATAGCATTTACTGGGAAATAAATAAATAAATATAAGAGTTAAGAGTTAAGCTATCTTTGTTCCTACAGACAATGGCCCTATCTTAAAATCTGTGTTTGCCCACTTAGACTTATAAAGGAAATAAAGCTGCAAGATGAACATTTTTATCAAATATTTTTCAAGGTTTTTAAAACCAATATTCCATTTGCTTGTGTTCATGTTCCATAAATAGAGACAGCTCTACACAGGCAATTTCCCAGAGAGGCTGACTGGTAAGGACAGCCACGTAGCCCTTGCTTTATTATTTTTCTGCCTATGCCATAGCCTTGGAAAACCAGACAGACTCGCTGGTACTGCTCACAAAGGAAGACTGAAGGCAAGTGGGGCAGCAGTGACAATTTGTTTGCAGACAGTGCTTGAATAAATAGAAAACAGAAAATACAAAGGCATTTGGAATTTTTTACTGAACCAAAATAAAAGCTATTTACCCACTAATCCAGGAACTACAGATACTTTTTTGATATTCCCCTGGATTCACTAAAGAAACTTCTTACAGGAATTGGATTTTCTCAGCCATGACATTCTACAGTTGCTATAATTATTTTATTATCTATTATAAACTGGATCCTAACTTCTTATTAAGTTACTGAAAGCTAAAATAATGTTCTTTCAAAACTAGATTCTTGACAGCTCCTGTTAAAGTTTTCCTTTGGGATACTTCTATATCTCCTCTTACTCAAGCATTTAGCTTCCAACATTTGCTCACTGGAACCTGCTTATCGTACTGTCTCTTCCTCTTCATTCAACTACATCATTATATAGATATGATGGAGTCTCCATAGATGTATTTGCTCAACATATACAGCTTAAAAGATTGCCCACTGTATCTGGGATACGGAAGACAACTCTGAACAACGGAGTTCTTATTTAATTAAGGAGCTATTCTTAAATTAGCATACAGTCACTTCTCCTTAAGCATCTCACAGAAACCACCAGCAGCATTCAGAGCTGGTTTTCCCCCCACACTTCATCAGGGGTTAAGTAAAATCATAGTTAAGAGATAAATAACAATAAAGAGAAAGACTTAAGAGCAAAGCTCTGTTCACTGAATATCCCTCCATGGGTGGGTAGTGCAAGCTAGTAATATATTTAAGCAGTGATCAACGTTGCAAATGGGTGCAAATAAAGCAGCATGTGCACAGAAAAATAAAAGTCTGCAAGGTTATGTTAGGCATAAGCCTATGTTAAAACTACTTCAACATTTAGGCTTTATTCTGTGCCAGAAATTCTGGCACTAGTCTGTAGCTTCAAATGTCATGTTCCTACTCTATTTTAAACAGCTAGGCAGAAGTGTTCAACCATTTGAGAAGCAAAGTAGAATATGCAACTCCAATTAACACTAATGGGAGCTGTATGTTTATTCAGCTACACATACTGCTAAAAATGTACATCTTGGCCCATAGCTTTCAAGTAAGAAAGAAGGAAAAAAAAAAAATCAACACATTCTGGAATGCAAGGGGAAAAAGGTTCACATTTCAGATATTTTCAGAGTGCAAAAAAAAGAATATTATAGCACAGTTGTTATAGGCACTATAAACTGCCACATAAAGGCAAATCAGGCCTGCAGTAAAAGATCTGAATGCCAAATAATCATTGATGTGTCAAGTGTCTTACACTGATACATAAAAAGAATCGAGGCATTTGCATGGATAGAATATAGTGGACATAACTCACAGCTAAATCTTGAAACTTGCAACCAGCAATTATTTCGAAAAGTTTCCCACTGCTCTGCATCATCTAAAGCAACAGGATCATTCTGAAGAGAGAGGCTGAAACCCTCTGTGTTTGGTAATATGGCCTTAAGTGTTAAATTTGCTGTTGCTGTCTTGAGCTATGTCAAGACTGTTTAAATAAAAGCTGTGACTTGCTAAATCCTGTCCCTGGGTAATTAAAGCCATGAGTTTGAAGTATGTTGCTTAATGCATTCCCTTTACTCACTGTTCACTGTTGATACACTGACTGAAGAATTGCACAATACAGGAGGCATATTCAGGACCGTGAATGCGACAGAAAAAGAAATTAAAATGTGAAATTGAGATAATTCTTAGAGTACACAAAAAATCAAATGTACTGCTGTGCTAAAAGGGAGAAGCTTCATGAAAATGTGGAAAAATCCTTGTTTAGTAAAGAAATATATTTTTTTAATGGATAACGCTCAAATATAAATCAGACAAATTCAGGTTATCATCTGAGGCAAAGGCTTTATAAAAAATTGTTTTCAGTGTTGGAAGATCAACAAAACATAACATTTAGAATTAAGACAAAATTGTAAACTCTATTCCAGGAGGAATTCAGAGCACTTATTCAGTAAAGCACATAGCAGTAGGGCACATAGCAGCTTAATGCGGTAGATCTTTCCTTTCAATTAAGATTGGAGATAATTGAGACCCAGCTCTATGGCTGTGTGCTCCCTTCTATTTTAGGCAGATACATTGTCACTCGGCCATTGTAGTTATGGGCTGGTTGCATTGACAACTGATTTTTGTTCTGGTTTTTTTTGTTTGGTTGGGGTTTTTTTACATTCATGGTCTCCTAAAGTCCAATACTTTCAAAAGGACCTAATAACTATTTGTGCAACCAGTGTAAAGTCCTATCAGTAGAGGGGATTGCACACATAAAGTTCACATACAAGAAACTTCCGAGCATTGATTAAGTTTAGATCTTGAGCCAGACTTCATCATCCTGGTCCTCTCTGTCCATCAGTCAGCTTTCCTATGCAGCTGTAGCAAATTACAGCTGCAAAAGCATCATCTATCAGTTATTGAAGAATGGCTAATGATTGCACATCAGAGCAAAGCTCTGTAAGTTGAAAGAAATAAAAACCCATATTCTGGCTGCTGTTGGAGTACACAGCTCTGTGACAGTAACCACATATAACATGCAGATATGGGAAAGAGATATACTGGGTTACACCCACGTGAGCCAGAAACTTCTTAATGTTAAAATTTTTCACCTTCCCAAAGGCAATGAATTCTTGGCTCATCCAAAATATCTGAGACAATTATCAGTCACAATCCATGTCCCTGAAGCTTTTTCTTTAGCAAGATGCAGCTTGTGCACCCAAGCACAAGCATCTATTTCTGTAGCAAATATTAACAATAAAAGTAACACTTCTTCACATCTTAGCAAAATCATGGTAGTGTGATAACTCTCTGATAGTCATAACAGGGCTAGTGGAATGAGACCTGTCTCTCCTTAGAGTGCCTATGGGATCTCCAGCAACGTCCTTAACCCCTCTTTCTCTCGTCTTTTCTATGCTGCATTAGTTATTTGTAATTGCAAACTTTTAAAGCCAAGGATAAGTTTGTATTTTGAGGATAGCTGAAGTGCGTGAGGACCTAACCATAGGCTCAGCTGTAAAATAAATGAGTAGGAAAGAGCATTTATTGAGCATAACCAAGCAGGAAAGTAAGAAGAGTTCTCCTCAATCTGTAACCTTTAGGTCAAAAGGATATTTCTCCAACCTAAAAAGCACATCAGGCAGCTCACCATCTCCACTGAATGGATGCAGGGATATAGACTTCACTGCCAGTCATCCTTAAAAACCCCCCACGCTGTAAACGGGGCCCAGTCACCCAGCAGTACACCGACACAAACACCACTGCGTCCCCTTCACCAGGGAGTATGTACAGGCAAGGAAAAGTCTGTCTGAACATGAGTAGGAGGGAGAAAAGTGACAGTGTAGGAGAGGCCCTGGATGTGTCAGTTCAAGTTTCATCTGAGACCTGGGAGATCTGAGGATATTTTCTGTTTTGCATTGTAGTCTACGGTCCCAGCAAGCACCTAGGATAAGCACCCAAGAACTGAGATACTCCAGGAGAGGGGAAGGCAGGGAGGGCAAACTTTGTAAACTTAGAAAAATTCTCATGAATTTATTCACTCTGATTTTAATGGAATTACTTCACAGTTGTGTGATCAAGAGTAAGCTATGAACTGTAGTTCAGTCCAACTATATTTCTGACCTTGTTCTCAGCCTGCAGTCCCCACGCATCAGTATGATACACAGATGCTTTACTACAAAACCTGCCCTTATCTTTTTCAATACAGTACTATGTCTATTATATTCTACAACTTCATTATCACCAGCAAAGTCAATATTTCAGAAAAGAATGAAAGCCAGTTGTGCTTCTTATTCATGACCTCTTAAGGAACTCAGTACTGTACCAATGACAGCCTCACACAGCTTTAGTAAGGCTTGTCTAAAGTCATTATTTGCAGACAAACAGGACAGTTTTATATAATTTTTAATGAGGCAATTCCTGAGACAGTAAAACCATTTAAGAGTCAAAGAATGATCATGGCAACTTTGATGTGTACTGTGTTCCTCGGGTGAAACTCAGCAGCAGTGAGTCTGTCTATGCATCCAGTAACACCAGTGGAATTATGGCTCCTTGCAACGGGGTTAAATGTGAGCTCGTGTAACTGTGAGAAGTTAAACATTGCTGAAGTCAGGTTGTTCACAAGGGGAAGAACATAGCCCCTTATCAAGATATAAATCTTCCATAGTTTATTTATCATTAACAGAAAGTGCTTTATAGCACTGCACAGAGGCTGCCATAAAACAACGTTTTAAGGCTCTCTCAACCATATTTCAGCCATAAATGTCCTATAGACATAGGAAGGAAAACTACCAAGGTTCAATATTATAATCTTTATTACAGATGACCTCACTATTGTGTTCTCTATAAAGAAAAAATATTAAACCATTAACACAGTCTGAATCCTAAATTAATACAGGTTTACTACTCATATCTAGATCTAAATGGCCTTACTTGCAGTGTAATTATTTTTCTACAAAATTTTTGTTGACAGCCCCATTAGCGGTGATCATACCAGAATAAATGTTACCTCTTCTACTAAAAATGAGACTTCTGTGGCAGAGTGTGCCATATATTAATACACATCCATCAGTGATTCACTTTTCAGTGAAGTTTTATAATGAATGACATATTAAAAACCAAGGCACATATTAATGAAAATTCAGTCGTTTCACTACGTGTTACAAAGCTGAAACAGCTGTACTGTTTAGTCCAGATATTTCTATTCCCCTTACACGCTTCTCACTAGTCCTATTTGTCAGTATCGTTCCATAATACAAAGATATTATTACAAGCTGTATTATTGCAGCTCATAAAGAGTCTTATAAAAATCCAAAGGAGACAGTAGAAAAAATAACATTACTTATTGTTTCATTATTTTTTTAAATAAGATGCATATGTTTCATGCCAAAATGTGTTTCTGCTTAACTTGCAGCTCTGTACATCCTAAGCCTAAAAAACCCCAAAGCAATTTCTAATGCCTTGTGTCAGAGTATGGTAATAACAACAGTTCTCACTTCTGAGCTTAGCTTACTGCATTATTCTACTGGAAACTTCACAGAATTTGTCCGACTTACTGAAATGTTCTCAGATAAACAACACATGATTTATGAAGATGGTCAGTTTTGCCTGAACACAGCAGATTTAAATCATTAAACTGGCTGTCTTACGTTAGAAATAATTCTGTCTGCTAAAGTCATATTTCAGTACAAAGCAGTGTTGCTTTGAAAATGGTTTCCCATCATAGAGTGCTTTAGAAATTACTTTGTCGTATTTGCTCTGGAAAGCACATTTTGCCCTGTATAAATAAGGATTGCAGCAGATTAGAAAAGAAAAAATGCTGCTTTTTCTTAAAAAAACCCCAAACAAATAACAAAACCAACTATTTGAAACAAACTCTTTATCTGTTAACTTTTTTTTTTGTTTACTTTTTTTTTTTAAGTGACTTTTTTTTTGGCCCACTGGGAGGTACACACAGAACTTTTTCTTCTAATTTTAACTACAAAGTACTTCTGGAAAGGGCACGTGACTACAATCACTCTATGACAGTACCAAAACAGAACTGTGAACACCATTCTGCAATAGCAACATGTCTCTGTTAGTCTTGGCAAGAAAATTCCAGGAATCTGCCTAAAAACCAGACCATCCTTAGGTCCTACTGCTGTAATAGACCCCAGGTTATTCTTTCCTTTTCTTTTGGCTGTTAGTGTTTCTGCAATGGGTAACACAGAAATCAATTACAGAGAGTGACGTTCTTGAGGCTTTAGGCATGAAAGAGGGCCTAGAGAGATATGCAAGCTATGGCGACAGTATACTCTTATTCTTCACCTTGATACAGCTTTTGTACATTGTGCTCATCACAGTTCAATAGTACCTGACAAAACTAATGCTAGTTTTCATCTAACACTAGCTTGTGATGTTAAATAAGAAGCTGTGTGTGTGAACGTGCTTTTAAGCACTACAGTGCACCAAAGAATGAGCTGTTTTCAGCTAACGTCGAGCCACTAATGATTTTAATGAGAGTGCCTTCTGGATTCATATTTTTTTCATAAAATACATCACACTAAAACAAAATCAATGAGAAACATTAATTAGGGCCTTTTTAGACTCCTTCTGTGGTGTTGTTTTTCTTTTGAGAAGCACCAGATGAAGAATGCTGTGCTTTATTTAAGCTAAGTTGTTTGACATTTAGATGAGAGAAAAAAGAGAAAAACACTAACAAACACAGGAACAATTTTTGACAGCTCTTTGTCATGCAAGAGAGAAAAAAGGGGACCGACTGTGAGATACTACTTTGAAGCCCTGGAAATTTGTAATGAAAAATTTAAGATACAAGAGAGGAAGAAAGATGAGCTATTCATTTGGTTCTGCATATATTAACACTTGTAATTCAAACTAAAGGTTTGCTATGTGTTTTCATAATTTTGACTCTAATAAATATCTTGGAGAATTGCTTTGATATTCTAAGATCATGCATGTAGCTTGCATCCATTAAGAAAAATGGGGAACAATCATCATCAGCCCTCTTGGCACTAATGAGAAGGTCATTGCTCTTTAATTATCACAGACATGAAACTGAAATATTTCAAAGGGTTTGTGGAATACAGTGGCTATGGGCAAAGCTGTGTATCTGTTTATAAGTCTGTCTGTCACAGAGCAAATCAAGTAGGACATGAATCTTCCATTCTGTAGTCTCTCTGCTTTTGTGTGTATTTAATTTTCAAGTTTGTATCACTGTTTCTTGCACATTGGATTAATCTGGAAAATTTAGACCAGCTATTAGCAGGGGCTGAGGAGGAGGGAGGAGGGCAGGTAGAGGAGGAGGAAAAGGGGTAGAGATGTGAGAATAGTAAAATGTTCCTCATCAGGGGGTATTGTGAAATAAGTACTAGTGTGTTGTGTGACCTTATTTCCCACAGTAGGGGTGTTATGAAAAAACAGAAATGATGAGGTGTTGCAGGAAAATATTAGCAAATTAAAAATTTGTGGTTGGCATTGGTTGTGATCTCACTCATATTTCCACCCTTGCAAAGGAAATCACTATGAAAGGAACAAATACAGTTGAAGCAACAGATAGAACTGAAGCAAACCAGGGGGTAGAATCAAAAGGAGAAGTGAGTTTTTTCCTTTTGGTTCTGAATTCCTCAAAACAATTTCCTCCTACTCTGGCACAGAACTAAAATAAATCATTGCCCTCACACCTAATATGTTTATACTAAACATAGTAATTTGGCCCAATAGCAATATGGGGGATTACTTCAGAATTAAACAGCCTATTTTTAGTTCAGTAATAGGTGAACACCCTTTCTTTCATGCAAGTTTCTTTTATGCAAGTGAAAGGCTGAAGACTGGAAAAAGAAATATCTTCTCTTTGAAGAAGAGTGAGGAAAAAGGAAGATCTAAATCTTCAGACTATTTCCCTTTTGTTTTGTACAGCTTGGAGTACTAATGAACAATTAAATTATCTCTTTTTGCTCAATTTTCCCTTTTGGGAGTAGTCACATTCCCAAAGGCAGGGTGGGAAAAAGAGAAAGCATTCAAAATCCCAGAAATCAAGTCCCATTCTCCTCTGGATGCTTTGTTGCAGTGAAAAATTATGGCAAATATAGAAAATTAGCTTCTAAATTTAAAATTCACAAATATTTCTCACAATTAAGACTGTTTCCATTTGCCAGCTTTGAAAGACTGATACTGAAATTTCGAACTCACTGATAGCGAATTTTCAAACTCACTTACAGAACTTGGATCTCTAAATTTTCATTACCGAAATCTGGTGTTAACATTTCCAGAAGGTTCAACATTTCACCAGAGTTAACATTTCAACTCCAAATCTTTATGACAGATGGAAAGTTTACCTTCCTGCAACAACACTCGTCTTGCAAGCCATCTCAGGTGGAATTACATTAGGTGAGAAGGGAGTGATTTTCCAAATTATTTCCCACAATGATTCTAACTAATTCTTTTCACAAAGTTTGATGCTTCTGTGGAAATCAGAATTCCCTTTCCTCCCCCTGACAGATGTCAGGCCAGAAAAACTTCTGAGGATTTTTCATGAAATTCCAAGAGCAAAAACCACCATCCTATTTCTTTTCAGTCCTTTATAATATTTTACATGCAAAAAGGCAGAGAGAAACTTTTGTCCAAAAGGACCATAGGTAAAGCCAGTAGAGAGGAGTATCTACACAAATATTGTTTGTTCAACCTGTAGTGCAAATGAAAAGAACTGGACACTGGTAGATGTCATGAAACCAGCTGAAGTGGCCTGATCCCCAAAGAAGGCGTCTCCAACTAAGTGATTCTGATATAAAAAAAAAATAAAATTGCCCTATTAAAAACTAATGTAAACATTTTCATTGGAATTCTCCCTTATTACTTACATAACATTGTACAAAAAGATCAGAGTGGCTTTTTTTCAAAGGCAAACTGGAGTAATTATTTCCACGGTGGGTAAAGTGAATGACTCAACATGGTCAAAGCAGAAGCATGGTCTAAGTCTGAACTGAGAGATGCATCTGCACACCCAGATCACGAAACATGTACTGATCTTTCTCCTTCCCCCTCTCCACAGAAAAGAAATTTGTTGCCTGAGCCAGATGGGGAACGCAGGGCACCTCCCTCACAGGGAGTGCGGGTGCAGTCAAGGTTACCCCCTGACCAGACTGAAAGGTGCAACCCCTTCACCACAACAGGAAGCTGGAGTTAGGTGAAAGGCATGCTGTGTCAAGTGATTGCAGTGATCCCAGAGAGCTAGCAGTGCTTTCTCTTTCCCATTACCAGCAAACCCAGAGTTCAATGCCAGAGGAGCATGGATTCTCTGGTATCTCCTCTGAAAGCGTGGATCATTATCCAGTACTCCCTTGACTGCTATTTGTAACTTTGTTCACTCTCATCTGCACTTTTTAAAGAACCTTTTTAAAAGGACCTTTGGGGAAAGAAAAGGAAAAAAAAAAAAGAAAGAAAGAAAACAGAAGCTTTTAGTCAGTGGGTAAAGTCTTGAAGTGTCAAGTCAGAAAAGAGTCCAACCCCTATACAGAGAGATAGTGCCTGTGAGGGGGACTTGGAGGAGACTGTTTGCTTATGACAATCTTGCTCATGAAGAAAGAGGGACTTTGGTTGGATTTCAGAAGTTGATATTCCTCAGTAATAACTGTGTCCAGAATTACACAGAAGAAAACATCTACTGTCCAAACTAGGTAGACAGAAACACTGTATAAAAGGGCTTTAGCTGTGCTCTTTCCTTCTGTAAAGAGCTTGGGAATATTTGCAAGTATGGACAGGGAAGATAGGCAGGAGGCTGGAATTTTTCTTCTAAATACATTAGAAGTAGAAAAGCTATTTTCTAAAATTATTAAGAAATTCAAAAGCAAATCATTTTTGTACAAGCTTAAGGAGAATAGCACTATACAGGTTCTAGCTGCTATCACAAACCACGTGAATGAGAAGTGAAGAAAGTGCACACATCTGAAGAGAGAGAATTTTCATCTGTAAATCGAAGAGCACAAAAAGCACCGGGGAGTGAGTTTCCTGTTTCAAAGTATTGTCCTGATGGAAATTTTTAGCATATTCCCAAATACTTCTAATTTACTGTATTTTCTCTCTCCACAAAGCCAAGGTGTAACTTCACAGTGCTTCATTTCTTTTATATATGGTTAACTGATGTCTGAACTAGAAAATACTCTGTACTAGTTAAAGGAATGAAGCTCTTACTCCATAGGTATCATGAATAAAACCCTACACACACTTATTTAGAAATAGAAACACTGTGAAAGCTCATGAAAATAAGACCGCGGGAGTTGTAAGGCAATGGAAAAGCTGAGCATGAGGCAATGAATTCCTAGACCAAGAGGGACCTAAGGGGCCGAACCCTGCACCTATTAATGTCATGCCATTGGCTTCAGTAGGGCCCTATCCAATCATGACCAGTGATACTCCTGGTGCGGTTGTTTTTATGTTGTGTTAATACAGTGTTAAGCCAGTTGTTTAAAACTGCTTTGCAGTAATTAAGTAATGGCAGTTACTGTTCCATGTGTTTATTAGTAAAAAATAATAAAGAACTGTTGCTGTTCTGTTTTTTATACGTGGCCTTAGGGACTCTAGCTTTTGTACTCCCCAAAGTACCCTCTCATTACTGGGCTAAACTCGCCAATAAAATACCACAGGGGATAAAGGAGTTTATTTTTTTTCAGTGGGGATGGGAGTTCAGCTGAACTTGAACATCACCCAAACAGCTGCTCATTTCTTGGAATGAGAGAAGTAAGCCGTGCAGGGAGAGCTTTCTGTGCCTTTCTCCCTTCTCCTTTGCATTGCAGCATCACTGCTACACAAGAGGTGTAGAGGCAGATGTTGCAGTTTTTTCCTACTTGTTTCATTTCAAGAATAGAAAATGGGGCTGAAGTCAGAAGTAACTGTTCAGATGAAATGTCTGAAATCTGTAACACAAAAAGCATGGAGCTTTAAGGCAACAGTCAAGTATTACAAAAATGATCACAAAATCAAAATCCAAACCCACTTAATTCCTTCATTTTTTAGAAGAGCAAAACAAGTGTGATTTTTCCATTGCCACATACCTTATATACTCAACAGGAGCATGAGATTGACAACACATAAAAGTTTTACGTTTATCATTCCGTCATCTGTTTGCTAGACAGGGAAAATATGGAGGAACTGCCTGAAACTCCAGGGTGAATGTTACGATGGCTGTTCAAAGTGTATCTTACAAGATCACACAGTAAAAAACCCCAGAGACATATGCGCCACAGAGGATAACTGTACAGATTGTTGTGAAGCATTCAAGGATCTAAAGATCAAGTGACTACACTTTTCAGTTAAAGGATGTTTACTCCTTTTGTTTGCTGACTTCTTCCAACTACTATCCCAAGTAGGTAGCTTATAAACTAAGATAACACGATCAATATAACCATCCCAAGTCAAAGGAATATTCCTTAAAGTTACATTTACAGCCCACAACTACTATTGTTTTCATACAAATGTTTTCCACGCACCCCAGTTTTAATGTATCTTGCCACAAGAGCAACTTTGGTAAGTTCTGAGTTAAAGTCAGGTAAAGATGAGGTGTTCCTAGAGGGAGCGTTTTCAGCAAGATAAATAACATACAACAGTTACAAGATAGTAAGACGATTTCTCTGGTCATGACAAGCTTTCAGCAGATCACTGTCCCATAATACCATGGGTCCAGTATTTTAAAGACAATTTTGCCATAAATTTTAGTCCAAATGCTTAAATCCTACGTGTGTCTGACTTAAAAAAATTCAGGAGGCAATAGTCTTGAAGATTCTTCCTAAACTGTGTTCTTTCTCCTCAACTCCTTATTTGAAGCGTATTTTTAATTATGCATCATTGCCCACATATAAATTCATTTATGTATATTAATTTTTGCTCCACTTAGCAGAGTGGTCACTTAATTAAACGTCTTCAGTTGTTTTAATGAAAAGGAAAAAAAAAAAAAGGGAAAAAAACCGCCCAGCTTTAACAGAATGTTGTAACACTACACATTTAAACATACTATTTGTTGCCTTTATTTCAGTCCATTTGTAACACTGATACTAGGACATTTGTGGAAACGATATTAAAAAGTAATATAGTTTTCTAAAGAGCCCCTAGACTGTTTAGCAGATTTTTAAATTGAAATCAAAATTATACAGATTTTTCATTCTGATAATTTTACCAATTCACTAATTCTTTAATCTTTACAGGTCATTGAACAGCTTCACATTAATGAGATGTAGTTAAGAACAAATTTTACAGTTTTTCTTTTTTCTCTCTTTTTTTTGAAAAATGTTGCATATCATTTGCAAATTAGAAAGAACTTGTTCCATTTATGGTACATTTAGTTAAAATAATCGAATGCATGAGAGCCAGCTGAACACTGTGTGCAATGACGCTTTAAAACAAATTACCATTTATTTATAAGGAAGAAATAGACTTAAAAAGCACACAGACGGCATTTCATTATTAATGGTGTTCTCCATGCAAAACTGATTTCTTTCACTAAGATACAGAAACAAGAGAAAACTCAAAGAAAAAACAGGAAGAAAGCCTATCTTGGGGACATGCATATTTGGCATATTAGAAATTCATAAAACATAAACAAAACCCGATGGCACCTGAGGTGCATGCGTGAGGAATTTCAGTGGCAACTTCTCTGCAGCTGCTAGACAGTTTCCAACTACACAGGAGTTACCGTATTTAAAAAGAAATCAAATTACTCAACACAGCCATGTCAAAACTTCGCTTTCTTCCAGTCTGCACAAGGCATTCAAAAAACACTTTTAACATCAGATGCTTGAAAGAATCGATATTTCAAAATTATCGTGGACTGTAATTTCATGCTGTGGAAACAGTGAAATGTAATTACTTTGGCTCAAGGATGTTAAATTACTATTATTCTATTCTACATTGAATAGACTGTTTGTCTTTCTAAACAGCAAGTTAACCACCTAGGGTTGCTTGGGCCTGGTTTGGTGTGTAGTTGTGTGTGTGTACTGCCTACGAAAGACAGCACTGGGCCCTGGCCCAGAGGTCCACTGTTATTCAGTCAAGAAAAATAACTTGCTGAAGATGAAAGTTCAATGTCTTAGCTGAATATTTTGACTGCTGTTCAACAGTTCTCTAGGCTTGTTTGTAAAAGCCTGCAAACTGCATTTGAGTCCCTCTGGAAGTCGAATGAAAAGCATTTTACACTGGTTATAAACAACTACTCCATAACAGTAGAGCAGCACTCAGGAACAAAAGTATTTTGCAGGGTAGGTGGTAAGGTTGGTTTTTGTTTTTTCCTTTTTTTTTTTAATAAAGAAGAATTGAAAACTGTAATACCAAGAGTATGTCTCTATGATAATTTCAGCATGCCTGTTTAGCTCCCCCTCTCATGTATTAGCTAGAATTTGATCTCAGCTTCATAGCTCAGTATAGAGGGGCACCACACATTTCTGGGTCAATTTTAACAGAGGTACAGATGGAAACATAAGTAACTTTTCTTTTAAGTCAGATTTTGGAAAGGCCCAGAAAATGCTTTAGGTTCAAAGACATATGAACTGTTCAGCAATAATAACTGTGCACCTGATAATTCCAGAAAACTTCTTCAGCTAGAGGGATGATGTACATAAAGCCTAAACCCACTGTTACTAATTAGATTGCTGTTAACAGGCAGCAATATCAACGCTTGACTGCAAATTCATATCTGGCCAGAGATCTGACAACAATTCCAAATTCCTCATTAGTGATCTTCACTTCAAGAGGTGCTTTGTAAAACCTGGAACTAATTCCCCCTTCTTGTGCTGAAAAAGCTGTTTGTATGACTCCTGAAATACTAAAATTTCAGTTTCTCTGTAGCTGCCAGCTATTGTCACTGATGAGATTTGAAGGGTTTTTTCTTCTAATAAGATTCCTTCTGAAATTTTTTAGAAATGAAAAACATAAAGGAAGTTACAGATCCTGGGGTCTGTTTCCACCTCAGCAATCATCTCCTCTGGTGACCTTACTATCCAGCTATTCTGATTTTGGACTCCTGCAGCCCTGGGAAGCAAAACGATCTTGGCATAAGTTCTACTTATTCATTTTAATACTGCCTTCCCACAGCAAAGGGCCACTGAAATGCAGTGGCTACTCTGATCCTTCATTCCCTCACTTGTTCTTCACTGCTTTACTACCAAACAGGGAGAGCACACGCACAGCGTTAGCCTGCCGACCTTCACCGGGCTGCGCTACAGCTCAGCCCTTTACAGCTGCAATGGCAAACTCTTCCAACAGCACATCTCAGGATTGAGAGTAAAGAGTAGTGAAAAATATCTGCCCTTTCTTTTGTCACTCATGTTTGCTTCCATTTCTCTAAACAGAGGAAGAAGGCAAAGAAATAGCAGAGCTCTGGACAAATAGATAAAAGATAAAAAGGGAAAGACAGAATACATAGGGGGATAAAATGAGAACATCATCTTCCTGGGAAAAGGCTTTGGAAAGTTCAATTTGCTCAGCACTACTACCATCCAGTATAAAGGAGAGGGACAGATTGTCTACTGTCCTGCAGCATCCCAAATGTAATAGTCTGCCTTTAAGTACAAGTTTCTGAAAGCCCCTGTAATGCACTTGATATTATGGCCTACACTACAATTAGGCCATTTCTAAGATACTTCTTCCCATTTTTTTGGTCCATTCTCATCCAGTATGGGATTTGCACCCTTTTCTTCATTCACTCACTAATGGAAATTGCTTAACAGAACCCCTATAAATAAAGTTTTGTCCAAGAACCTTATTTCAGCTGAGCTGTAACAGTTATAAGTTATAAAAGTTTCTGGCCAGCCAGTGTGATTGAAACCACAGTACATCAGCTTGAATTGAAGTAAGTCATGTAGCAGTACTTTTAAAATATGGTTTGGCTTGTGATGATAAAACCATAAGGTTACAAATTGTACAGACATGGCTTAAATTATTATACCCCTAGCACCTAAGTAATAGAAGTTATTACAAGAGTAGTTTTTGTCCTACATCCTTACAGTGGAACACTCATGCAACATTTAAAAAGCTTACATTTGGGCTGGATTCTAATATGGATGGATGGCCAACACCTATCTATGCCTGTCACATTAAGAGAAAAAACATAACCTTCATTGCATGTCCAAGCATGAAACTTTAGATGGAAATCAAGGGAATAACAGTATAAAAATCAGGAAGGTTCTTAACCTTATCCATCAGCAACTTCTGTGAACAATTTAGAATATACAGGAAAATTGTTTCCTTCAATTAAGGATCCCTGTTTCATAAGAGTATTTTCCGACTAAGGTTATTTGTGTCAAAACACCTAGACCAGCTTTCTAAATCGCAAGTTCTCTCTACAGAGCTGCAGAAAACCATGCTTCTCAAAAACTTAGAGTGGCTTCCCTAAAGACTTTCTTCTCCTCTGCTGAAAATAATAACGTCCAGCTGTTTGGCGATGATAGCCTTGGCATTCTGCACTTCATTCTGGAGTAACTTTGGACCACTCATAACCCTAGCACGTTATATGACAGCCCTGATGCTGGTCATCACACAGGCCTGGCAGTGGAGCTGCACTTCCATTGCCTCAACCTTCACATGGTTTACAAGTCCCAGCCTGATCCCTTCCAGTGAGGAACAAACCTGTAGCGTGCCTGAGGGAGAGTGCAGGCTCATAGAGATGCCGAGATGAATCTTTGTGTTCACCATGGGAAACATAGTGTGTGGTAACTAACAAAATAGCTGTGAAGCTACATTTAAAAAACCAGGCAGAATAGTACGTTGGATATACTGAGGTGCCAAGGCAATAGTAAAAATAACAGGCTTGTGTAAGCTTTACTTTGACAAGAAAACACAGACTACTGCTTTCTCTTTGTCACAGGGTAACATTTATGACAAAATTATTGAGAAAATACTTTCTGTTAAAAAAAAAGAAAGCATTTGAATCCTGATACTTAGAGTTCAAATAACAGAAGCAATTCAGATGGAAACATAAGATATCACAGTCCTTTGATAGTTCTAGAGAAGGCAGTCACAATTCACTACAGGACACATTAATTAATACGCTGAGCTATAAACAATGGTATAAGTTTTTGGACAGGTATAAAATGCTGGAGAGAGCCCTAAAGGTGGCACAGAATTTTCTCTGGTATTAATTTTTTGACCAGATACTCGTTCACCCAAAATCATATCAACCAGTAATTTGGATCATGTCACTCACGCGGTTAATACAGAACTCTACAGAAACACACAAAGCACCATAAACAACCTTTGCTACCTTAATGTTCACTCATGTTCTCCGGCCAGCAAATCTAATCTCTTTCTCTCCAAAAATTCAAATCTAGTCTTGCCATACCCTGTCAGAGCCGAGCTGACAAATGTTCTAAGCCCCAGGGATTTGCCCTTGTAAAATTTACATTCTCCAACAAGTCAACACTGTTCTCTGCTGCAGAAGCTTTTGAATTGTGAAATATTGCCCAGATGTGATCTAATGCTCATACCGGTGCCGCAGCTTCACACACTTGCTGCATGCCTTGCAATGATGGAAATCGGTAACACTGTCCGAAGCGTACGTGCAGTAACCACGAGAAGTTACAGCGTGGAAGAAGTAAAGGTAATGGCAAGAGAAAATTAAAATCCCAGTTCTGTGACTCCTCTCAAGTATGCAGCTAAGACTGCTTCAGATCATAAAGGCACAAAATCTGGCCTGAATGCAGTCCCTCGGGAACAGACTGAATGCGAAACTCCAGATGAATCTCCAGGTAACCTCTGCAGCGGTTCATTTGGTGCCCAGCTCCAGGTTATACTCTCACTTCAGACAGCAGCCTGTGCTCCTCTGCGCAGCCAGCTGCTTTGTTTTCTGTCTGAACTCATCTCCTGTGAGACCCACCTCAGCTAAGGTGGGTGGTCTGAGGGAACAACTGGCACAGCACACATGTTGACACCTTGCCTCTAGCCCAAGCTGGGTGTTCTTGCCTGCATTACTGATACTCCTCTCTATTGCAAAAATGACAAAGCCCAAGCAAATTCACATCAAGTAGGCCACAGAAAGTGGCCTGTCAACACATACTCACTTCCAGTTTGTTTCTTAGTAGCAGCAAACCAGTTTCCTAGGGTTCCAGAAAGATTCCTGTGTCCCCTCAGGGCCCTTACAGGACCACCCGCTACAGAAGCATGGTGTGGCTCCATGCTACTTGCCTGCCAGCCGGCCGTGCCACACAGCCCAGCAGCCCCTGACCAAACGAGAGCGTCCTCATTGTGTACCTCACAGCCACAAAATGGACATCTCTTCCTTTAGGCTAGTTTAGGGAAAGTCAGCACATAGGGAAGTAGAAAAAAGTTAGAGCTATAGATTTCGTTGTAGTAGTGATAACAACAAATTAAAGTTCTAGAAAAACTACATTATTGCAATAGATTCAATGAATTCTTCATGCCTTTTCATGCATTTACTGAGCTTCCCAACCCAACTCTGAATGGAAGTATCTCATGTGATGTCCAGCTCCTCCCTCACTACACTTATCCTTAACTGGTCTCTCTGCTTCTCTCTCAGGGTCATGTTCTCAAAGCACGGTGTACTCAAAGGCATTTGCAACAACAAATATTTCCCTTCCATTTGCAGGTTTCTTAACAAAGTTCTGCCCACCTGAGCAGAACACGTGGTTCTGGTTTTTCCCCAGACACTTGGGAACATGTCTCATTATAATGGGTTTAAAACAGATGCTGGTGTATCTCAGGTGACATCAGCCAAAAGCCCAAGCCAGGAAAGTTTCTGCATTTACAGCGGTCAAGAGAAAATACTTCAATTTGGAAAGCTTCAATTGAGGTCACAAAGAAAACTTGCTTCTAAAGTTCTGCCAAAATATACTGCCAGTTGCATGGAGATGCAACAGTTTGGGACGCTCCCCCACTTGCCTGACCATTAATGAATTGATCAAGGCCAGTATGTTGATGTTGTGCTGTACTACAAAAGTCTTCAGAGCATTCACTTTCACATGGCCATTAGGTGAGAGACAAGGGTCAATTAGTCAACAGGAGGCAGGAGCAATTGGAAGCTAAGGCTTTGTACATCCGTTCACCCAGTTTTGTCTCCAAGAGTAAACCTCTGGAGCAACGTGCAAAGGAGCCAGCTACAAGGTAAACAGACAGAAAAAAAAGATTTTTAAGAGTTTCAGATGACAAAACTTGAAGGGAAATGAGCAGTTCCACATAGGAAAGGAAGGAAATGATTCAGCATGCTTTTTCAGAAGAGGATTAGAGGCTGGTCATTGGACAACACTAATCAAGAGCAGAGAATTCAGGCAACAAGCAGACTCCAAGTAAGAGCTAGGATTCACTGACGGTCGCTGGGATGAGGATAGTGTAGTGACCATAACATCTAGTAAACACTTAATTACACCACAGAAAAAGTGGTGCAAGAAAAGGATTTTCCTGCAACAGGATAGCTGATAAAATAGTTCAAACTGCTCAAAACAAATAATTTATAGCAAAAATTAATCCATCAGGGGCCTTTTATACTGTGTGTCTTGCATTAATATGTAAAATAATGCATTAATCTTCAGATCAGACCTACATTTTAAAAGTTATAACTTACTGTGATATGGCTCATTTGTGCAGACTGCTGTCAGCAGCAGTTGCACCGTGACATGAAAATGGATGCACAATAGAAGCACGCAGTAATTTAACTTGGAAGAGCTCTCAGGAGGTCATTTGGTCCAAAAAGACCACTAAATGCAGGGCCAGAAACAAGGTTAGAAACAACTTCAAAAGTTACATCAGGTGCCTCAGAGCCTTGTCCAGTTGTGGTTTATTTCCACAGATGGAGCTTTCACAGTTGCTCTGGGTTCTTCTACAAATGTTTGAGCACCTTTAGTGTGAAATCTCCCCAGTATCAAAATGGGAATTCATATGTTGTAACCTATGTCCATTGCAACTTTTTCATTTGCTGGGCACACCTAAGGAAGGGTCTGACTCCATCTTCTTTATCATTTACTCAGCAGTTGAAGACAGCAGTAATTCATCTTCCCCTCTACAGGCTGAACAAACTCTCAAAGTGCTCCTTGTACATCGCATGCTTCAACCTCCTCAGTGAGCTTGGTAGGCCTTTTACTGATAACTACTGGCAAGCTCAAACTGGAGACAACAGTTAGGATGCCATCTCCCTTTCACCAGAGAGGCAGAGCAATCACCTCCCTCAGCCTGCTCTCTGCTCTCTTGCTGATAAAAGAGTAGGTTGCTGACCTTTCTTGACCAGTACACACAACTCAGCTTTGACTTGTTTTCAGCCAAGGCTCCCAGTGGTTTTTCACAGAAGTTCATCCTTGCCAGCCTGCCACCCCAGCTGCAGGGTGTTGCATTTGGCTCTGTTGAACTTCATGAGATTCCTCTTGTCCCATTCCTCCAGCACACCAAGGTTGGATTGCTGCATAGTGTCATCCACGAACTCACTAAGGGTACACTGAGGGCACACTCCATCCCATGTCCAACCCAGTAACAACAGCATAGAAGCACATTGGCCCTAGTATTGACTTTTGAGGAATGCCCCTAGGTAACCAGCTTGCAGCCAGACCCCTAAGCGGTCGGTGATCCCCTCAGCCTGTTGTTGCAGCTAGTTTCCCACCCACCTTAGAGCTCACCCCGCCAGTCCATATCTCAGTAAGCATAATAAACAGTTAAAACATTATAATGCATATATAGTTCAGAACTGTTTTGAGTAGGTAGGCAGAAACAGATTTGCCATCCTGAGAAGAGGGGACCAAGCTACTCCTGCCAAGGAGGAGGTGGAGCAGGGACAAGAGGCCAGAAGACTGTGAGACTCCTTGGGGAAGCCTTTGCTTGTGCCAGATCTGCTGCCAGCAGTGGGTGCAGCTGCCACCTGCCAGCAACAACCACAGAGCACACAGTGTTCTTAACTTCTCCAGCAACATCAGCCAGGCTGAGCCTTCTGGAGCCGCATCCCAGTAACAGAGGCGTAGTAGGGCCATTTTGCTACCCACACAACTACTTCTTGTAGTCAGCCTAAATACTATTCTTGGTTCGACTCCCCAGCCAAGCCACCCATAGCTACAATGTAGAAATTGTACACATGGCAAACAAGTTCTTAAAATTTGCCAACATAAAGAAACACTAAAATTGTGATGTGAATATTTTTTTTGTGCTTTCTTTAAGCTTCTTTTCTCAGAGTATAAATATATATAAATTCTTATTTATGTTATTTTCCAGGTAAAATAACAGCAGTGTCTTCTTGTGACTTAAGAGAATCATACTACTTTAGCAAATGCTTACATAACCAAAGCACTTGCACGTATTGACCCTTCCTATATTCCCTACAGTTTAGTTATTAGTTTTTGCAGTATTTTGGGCCAATCGGAAAAAAATATGTTTCCAGTCATTTGCTATTGAAAGCTTATACTCCACTTTCTAAGACCCATGCTAGTGCTTTTTTCCCCACCACGCGTAAGGAAAGGCATTAGAGAATTTGCTTGTCCCCTTTGTGAAATCTGTGTGCTTCTGCTTCACTTCTCAATCCAACTTAACATGTACATCTGTCTTGTTTTAGCAGTTGGTAGCTTTAGCAAGCACAAAAAGGAAGACTAATAAATGATACTTGGTTTTAAACTAAGTTTAAGACATGAATAAAAATCCTTTTTCTTCAAAGCTTGAAAGAGACCCTTTCATAACCACTCTTGACAGACCACAGAGGACAGGATCTAGACATCTTTTAAACAAGAGGTTGCAGATGCCAACTTTATTTCTCAAGTGGCTAAACTAGATGTATTAACGCAAATGGAACAAGAGAGAAAGATGCCTTCCCTGTCCCAACAAACCTACTACCATGAGGGCTGTGAATATTACGTGTTCAATGTTCTATGTGAAAGAATGAACAGAAAAAGCTTTCAAAATGAAGTCAGCTGTAAATGCGTACTATTTTTTGAACTTAAGATGCAAGCTCCCATGAAAGTTGGCCTTTTAAAAAGTTAGAGAATAGCATTTGAAAGGCGAAGGCATAGCACACATGAAATGTCCATCTTTTTAGAGCAAATGCAAAGATGAATACATCATAATGTTGTTAAAATGAGATTTTTCACTATACTTCCAGTTGTCCTAATCTGATACTTAAGGACGATGTGTAGATCTTTCTTGCTGTAAATTTTGTATACTTCAAAAAACAAGCATGGGTCCCAACTCTAACACTTGTTATCTTGAATCTCAGTATACTCTGGGGGGTGGTTTTGGTTGTTTGTTTTGTTGTTTGCTTGGTTTGGGTTTTTTTCCCAGAATGACATGCTTTGAAAGCAGTTTTATTTTCAAAAGTAATAAAAAGACAAAATTGCTAGCTTCATGGCTAGAGAGAAAAGCTGGAAAACATTAACTCAATGCACAGATAAATTTCCAGAATATCTTTTCCATGATAGAGGGACTGTCCCCCACAGAGGGATAGTCTGTAGCAAACAACAGGACCATTTCACATTTTGCAAACCATCTTCAGCTCCTTAGCTTATTCTCATGTAGATTAAACCTAGGCATTCCAGGATACACCTAAAATCATGGATAAGCCTATCTAGACCTTTCACTCCACCCCCGGTCAAAACTTCTCAGTGGGTGGAGGGCACTTAGAGCCACATCTCGGCATAAAGAATTCTGCCCGCTTCCTAGGCTGTCAATCAGCTTGCCTGTCAAAGACGGCTGCTGTCCCTAAACTTATTTCTGTTCCACAAGAGCCCCAGTAAGTCAAGCTGGTGACAGCAGTGCTCACTGTCCCCATCAGGGATACTGGGGGGGTTAGGGTGCAGGGTTCTTCTCACTGCAGCAAGAGCATCCGCCGCCCTCATCCTTTAGATCCTGGCAGGAGCAGTGAGTCCAGCACTGCAGTGCCCTTGCTCTCTCTCCCAGTCTCTCTCTCTCCCAGCAGAACTTGCTCTGGCCCCTGACCTGCACAATTCAATCTGTATTTCTTACTCCTGAGAAGCCATGAGCTGAAGGTGAGCACGGGTCCCCATGTGCGAGTGCTTGCACTTGACTCTTTCGGGAAGTAAGTTATTGGAGAAGTTTGTAAGGGGGAAACTTTACAACAGGACTCTAGGACTAGTTCTGTAGAACATGTGAATTACTGTACTTTCCTCACTGAGGATAAATAATGCAGCTCATTCTGAAGCAAAACATACCCCAGGTCAAGTTCTCCCTCCTCAGTTATACTGGCAGCCTGGAGTACTTGGAAATATGCCAGAGCCAAAGTGGACTGTAATAAAGTCAATGGCATTTTATCAGATACCATAGCTAGGGGCAGAATACGATCCAACATGTACATTTTGAATAGAACTCTTTTAGAAAGCACTTCAGAGAAATAAAACAAAACCAGTTTATTTTCCTTGATAATGTTCAATCCAGGCAGTACAACTCACAAGAGGCCAATAAATGATTGTTACTGGAAACTTTGAAAAATCATTGCAAAAGAAAACATTTATACAAGTTTATGAAGGCTTCTGAAGTATGGTTGATATGTTCAGGTCCAAAAGGACTGTAAAGTATCAGGATATGACGTAGAGTAATGCTGATGGTTCTTACTCTGTTTACATTGAATGCAGTTTAGTTTGCTTTTTGCATATGGGAAAGGTTAATTCCATACTGAACAATGTTTTGATTCCACTCTAGTGAATTTCTTATAGAAACACAAAAGATTACTTGGATTAATAACAAGAGTAATAAAAATAGTTCCCGCTTTATAATACAAAGATAAACATATGTATTTGTAACAGAAAAATGTGTTTCGTGGAAAAGATATAAAATTCAGAATTTGGCAAAGAAGTTTGGAGAAAGTAAAAGTAGCCCTGAGTACTTACCCAAAACTGGTTTTAGCCCCTATATTTGTTTATAGAAGTAGTAATTTTCTTAGGTATTTTTTGGTTTAAGCTTACTACTGAAGATAATTAGATATGCTTAATAATTATAGTAGGGTTACAGCAAGATTTTAGTCAAAATATGATCCATCTCAGGGCAGCTTCTCATCAATATTTGAGCCAAGTTTGCTAAGTTCATGAACCTTTCAGTAAAGCTGAGTCAAGTCTAGAATGAACTCAGATTGACTTATAGCATTGCATTTAAAATAGAAGTATCTTGTAATCATCAGAAAGCTCAAGAATTAAATAATAGCCTCAATATTATAAAGCAATGCAATAACCTTCTATGGAATAATTCTGTATGTTCTGTGCATCCTACCTTTAAAAACACAGAGAAAGAAGTGGGCAGCTTACAGGATTCAAACCCAGGCAACAGTCATGATTGCAGCCACAGAAACACAACCACGGAAGGAAAGCTTGAAACCCTTGGAATGTTTTATTGCATAGGAAATGCAGGGGAAGGAGGGAGGGCCCATGCTAGAGGTGCTGCATCCAATGCATAGTATGAGCAAATTCAGATGTTCCCATGGCCCCTATCACTATGTGTCAGATTAAAAGGGGTGTTTTTGCAAAGTGATAAAGGAATTGCTCTGTTTGGTTGGGTTTTTGCTTGTTTATTTTAAAGCACAAATTATAAATAACCTGCAGAATTCATTGTTGTAATGGCAAAGCTTAGTTGGTAGTTAAAAATGAAGTGATTACGTCCAAAAACTCAAGAATATAAAACACAATACTTAGCACAAACACTGAGTGGTTAAAGAGGTTAACCTGATTCAAGAGAAAACAAAACTCCCCTCTTGGGCATGTTGTCCTTTGTATCAAATACCACCACCACTAATGCTACTGAATTTACCCATTGTTACTTCAGTGTTCATATGTCCCCCTATTAATGCTATTAAATTTCCAGGGTTTTTTTCCATTTACAAGTTATGTTAGTCCTTATTGCCAAAGGATTGCTCTGAGATCAATCACCTGCAAAGGTTTAGTGTGTTCTTCAATGCACAAGCTTCTAAGAGAGGCCTGCAGAACAGGAGAAGGCACTTCATTCATGATTACTAGACATATCTCCTTGCTTTTGAGCTATCAATAACCCCCTTAAAAATAAAGATATTACAGCCAGATAATTCACATCATTCTAGCAGTAATTGGCCTTTATCACTACATACCACCAGAGCAGTCTGGATACTATCTAGGAGCTTCACTAAAATATTTGCATAAATCATCATTGTGGAGCCCCTCTAGGCATTTGTTGGGTCTGAAGTAACTAAGATGCAAGAAATCCTCTTTGAGTAATAGTCAAGAGATGGCAACTGACACCAATCAGTCAGGTCTGTTAACTCTGAATTAGCCACAACATATTTCTTCAGAAGCCTCAGCAAATAGAAGTGGGAGACAGGGAAAGAGACTAGGAGTAGCACTGAGAACATGCAAAAGAACTAAGGATATGTATGCTGGAGATATTAGAAGGAGGTGTAAAGTACACGTGAGAATGCCAAAACAGTACAGATTAACCACAGGAAGCCAGGGGAAATCAGAATTCAGTTTCTGTCCTCACAGAAACATTCATTCCTTTTTCTCCATCTTCCTCTGCTGTATTGGAGATTGACCAGAGCCACAAAGAAAATATTAGGTAAAGGTGGACAGCTCTCAGGAAACACAAAATACTTATTCCTAAACACATAGCTCAAGGTATGAGAGGCAGTAAATTAAAAGCCTCTGCTAGTCAGGGAGTCACATTAGATCATCAAACCGTTTCTCTTCTCCTCAGATTTGAGATGTTCATCATGTGCTTTATAGCCACTTTTTCACTCTGGGTATGACACATCTGTTGGCTATGGAGAATCGGGCACTTAGAGCAATAGCAACAAGAAATCTTAAGGACCTGAATTCCACCTTGCACGTACGTCCTTCTGTTGCCTTGAATCCTCTTGCCATGTAAAAGCTCACATAGCTGACAGTGAAGCACGAAGATCAGAGCATTCCGACTTACCGAGGACGAACGGAGGGCAGGCATCCTGCACAGGGCAGTTCTTTCTGTACAAGGCGTTGCCTCCAGGTACGCAAAGCCCACAGAACATTTTTTCATTCCTCCAAACACAACAGGGGTCTGCAACAGCCTGAGCTGCAAAAAAGATGGGGGAAGTATTCCAGACCTGTTTTTCCGAGTGCCCCAGAAAACACTTAAGTAAAAGAAGGACAGACATTGCACTGACAGATACAGTCGGTGTAGACATTGACTTGTTGTAGGACCATCCTTCCACAACAAGGGAAACTTAGCTCAGACCTTACTAGCAGGATATCTCCAGGGAAAGCAAGAAGAGCTAGCAGCTCTGCCCACGTGCTAAATTTCAAACTGCCAGTCCAGCCTGTGGCATTTTGCAAACATTACAAAACCAGTTACCATCTGTAGAAGCAAATATATTAAGGGAATTGAATGAGGCCACTGAATACAAGTGCCAGGCTTTGATTTGAAAGCCTCTTCCTCTCCACCTGAGCTACAGTAGCTAGTATGGCCAGAGGGAGAAACCTCTCCTGGAGAGCAGTTTCTGGTCAGCTCGGACAAGTCACTGCAGTTGCTATATGGCAGATGACCCAACTCAGCTGGACAACCAGGAACTTGCACAAGTGTAGCTGTGGATCAGATTGAAGCATACCCAACAAATGAGCTCCACAACTGTGATGTGCATGAACCCAGTAACCTGCTGAGCCTCGTGCATCTTGTGGGTGCAGAGGGAAAGCACTTAAGTTGTTAGATTTAAGGGTGGGGGTGGTGAAGTCTTCTTGATCAGCTTCAGCTAACAAAGCTATTATCCCACACACAAAAAATGCTAAAAAGTTATTTCCCTTCAAACCATTAAATTTAGATGAACCTTGACATTTCTAGGTGAGAGACCAAAGTCTAGCTCCAGGTAATAACATATATGCTATGCATGTCACTTGGAAAACATATACAACAATTAGGACACATTAGTTAAGAGAGGCCCATTAGTCATTTGTGTGTTTACAACACACTTCCTGCTGCTTGAACATAGCTCCTCTGGTTGATGAAGTATATAGAGAACACCACTGTGATTTTTCCATTGAACACTATCAAGAAACTGCAAATACTGCATAGTGCTATGCAATCCAGATTCAGAGCACTGAATTGTTTGAAAAGACATATGGCATCCCAAGTGTAACAGATAGTTGAATCTCAAGGGGGAACCATTGTTCATTCATCTGGACCAAGTGACATTCTTTATGCAAGAATAATTCCTGATTAAAGGGTGAGTTTTAATGGAAACTAATTAGGCAACCTCTTTAGCCCGGGCATAATGATCAAATGAGCTGTCACACAGTACCTGATACAATGATCTCACTTGGTACAAGATTTTATTCCTTAGCAATTACACTCCCACATTGCACTGCATGTGTTTATTGCCTGGAGCACACATGTCAAATTAAAGAGCAGCTTATGCACCTGATATTTAATTATTGCCTAGCACTACAGACAACCGGGAAATGTCAAAGCGAGCAGTCCTGCATCGGAGCAACTAAAACTGATATCTTCTTTGGCAAAGAAAAAAATAGAGATAAAATATGTATGGATGATTCAGTTGTCTTACAGTTCACAGTTAGAAAAAATGGCCTCCCAAACCTTAAATAATTTACCATCGTGCTCAATGCAGAGAATTCTGTCAAAGCAGAAGAGTCCGCGGAACAGGTTCACCAGCTGACATGATTATTTCTATTAGAGGCGTGTTTGCACCATTAAAGTGTTTACAAGAAAATGGTGGGATCTGAGCTGCTTTATACCAGCTTCAAATACCAAAGGAATCATTTATTTATTCAGGTATGGATTAATTCACAGGTGTTAAAAGAAACATTCATTTCTACAACTTTGTTATCCTGCAGTTGACTTAAAATCATACTTAGCTTACTGGAAATTTTCCTAAATTCCTTCATAGCCAAATCACCTCCTTAACCCTAAGTTGTAATAAGGCTGAAATGAAAAGCCGGCAATACTAAAAGAGATGTAAGCAAAGAGTTTCCAGCAAATTGAGACATGCTAATCAAACAGGAAAGTTTTATGGCTGCAACAGAGGTGCTGACAGTAAGGTGAGGAAAAATCTATACTGCCTCAAGTTCTGAGCGTGAGTTTTAATAAAGAAAAAATGTGCACAATACAAGAGTTTCTCTTAGTCATTGATCTGTAACAGAACACCCAAATAGACCTCCGATGGTATCCTGTAGCTAAGAAAGTTGTGTGTGTATCTTGGACCATTCTACTCCAAATAAAAGAATCTAATTACCCGTAATCTTAATTGCACAGCCTAATACTAAAAAGGCTTAATAAGAGTGCTTTTGTATTTACAAAACTGCACAGCTTGTGAAAGAACCCTCAAAACATTTGGCAGGAATCCCAGCCGAGGTATGACTGACTGGAACCTCTAATGACTACAACATGTAAACAAGTGTTTTGTTTCAACTGATAATCATTAACTTCCAGTGTCAGACTTATCCCACAAGGTTTTGTTCCCTGCTTCACCAGCCTGCTTTACAAAGGCATCTGGTGCTACGGGGGGAGCAGGGGGGGCGGGAGTGGAAAGTGCAGAGTGCTATACAGTGTTGTCACTCTTAAACTAAAGTGGCAGTAGGCAAATGAAAGGGTCATGAGGTAAACGCTTCTAACAAGTAGCAAGCTGCTGTGATAATTCCCACCATTCTTTGATGGTCCCTCTTACTGTGTGACTTAGTGACATAATGTGCTAGACCTCCTGGTTATTTTATTTTTTAATGAAGAAAGGTAATTTGAAACGGAGCCTCTCTGAATTATTGTTTCATGCGTTGGTAGCTTTCAAAATTAAACATGTGGAAAAAAAAAAGTAAGGAAATTTGGTTTCCCTAACTACTGCAGTACTGGAACAATCTGCCTCTAAGTGCTGCATTGAAATAAAAGACAGAGGAGCAGTCGAATACATTCCTACAAGGACAAATCTGGTATCCTAACAGAAGGGAAACGTGTCAGAAATTACACAAACTGCACTCGTTAGCTCAGCTTTCAAAGGGTGCCCAGCACCAGTCATTTTAAAAATGCATTTCAAATGGCCAGATCCTCAGCTACAGTAACTCGGCTAAAACACGGACACCATGGAGAAGCCTACCTGGATTTCTCACCATTCACTTACTTTAATAATAAAGTAGCTATTCAAATCATTTTACGTAGAAACACTGGAGAAGTTGTAAAAAATCATGTCCATTATGTAAAGTGTTGGGGAAAACCTTGCAGTCTATAAATAAAAAGTCGAATAGCCCATATTTACATTCTCAACCTTTTCTTAGCTCAAGAAGTGCAATTCCTTCAGTATTTTTTAATCATGCAATCACGTATAGCCTGTGTTTTGAGTGTTTAGTGAAACAGCAGCAGTAGCTCCTAGATTGCAGATCTAGTACTTCCGTGGCTACCTGTAAGTAAAAGGTCATTTGTGAGCTCCATATAACCGTCAGTACCACAGAGACTAGTTTCAAAGGTTTACACTTCTTCCATGCCCTGCTAGGATCTTGCCTGCGTAACAAGCGTTTCCTGAGCAGCTTCAGCAGAGCACTGAGGAGCGTACCGCGCGTAGCTCTCATGGCTGCATGAAGGAATCTCTGCCTGCGATTCTCTAGCAGCTTTGATATATAACCCCACGGAATCAGGTAGGAGCTGTGAATCAGCCTGGTTAAATTTATTTAGAAACCACTTGGCAAAGCAAGTTTGCGATTGTTTAATTTTCATTATAACTGCTGCCTCACAAGATAATGAGCCCTCATAACAGTGTTTTATATAAAAGCACATTATGCCTTTCCACAGCACAGGCAAATGGCCAGTGATTATTAACAATGTTAAAATGTCAGTAGAACCAAGCCAGCATAACGGCACACATTTAGATACCATAAAAGCTGTAAATGACTGTTACATTGTTTTAAAGGAAGCATCTTAAAAAGGCACTTGCAAATAGAGGAAAAGAAATACTTGTTAGGAGGAATAGAAATTTATGATGAAATGTCAATCAGATTTGATTTCTCTAAAAGCATTAGCCACAAGAATCAGCTAAGCTCATCACTGCTGCTATTAGTACTCGCAGTTTTAGGATTAGAGACAACATGCTCCATAAATAATTTTTGCTTTTACCTTTGACTTGATTTCCCCCCCCCCTTGCTATTCCAGGATTTCAGTGTTTTGGAATGCTTTAAGAAAACATTCTCAGAGTAAAACTTCAGAGAGTCCGAATGTGCACATTTGCCACTGATTTATGGTTGGAAAAAAGGTCCAACATTTAAATTTAAGTCTAGCAAAGAGTAAAAGGTCTAGACAGGGTAATCACTATCTAAATTATTACAAATATTTTAGAGGCTTTTAGCCTCAAACTGTCACTCAGGGCATGATCTTAGATACAAGTGGGTATTACTCCCATTCACTGAGGGGAAAATTAATATGGTAAGAAGTTAGAATCACAAAGGACACATTTTGTTCGGCTGTTGGTTATTTACACCAATCCTGCAAAGTTATTCTTGCAAATATGAAATTATTCAGTTGATTTATTAGGCTACATTTAGGGTAATTTTATTTTTAAATTAGAAAGAAAGGATTGTGGGTGGGGCTTTTCAGGTTGTGGTGGTTTTCTTTTGTTTGTTTGAGGGGTTTTGTTATTGTTTGTTTGTTGGGGTTTTTTTTCTGTTATCGTAATTTTTAAGTTTCCACTGTCTGGCAAAGAAAACTGCGTCATCTAAAATTTGTCAGAAGAATTACTGGTTTGCTCTATGTAACTCACAAGCTCTACAAACCCATCTAAGTTAAACAAATAATTTTTAATTTTAGCTTATTCAGTTGCGGGGCTGCGCGCTGCATTTCATGTCCTACATTAACAAAAGGTGTCCAAGAGTTGCGAATGCTCATTGCCACCCCCACCAAGGGGACAGTTTTATAAACAGAAACCATCACCACCTATATTAAAAGTGAATCTCAACAGAAATGTGAAACCAAGCACTTTAGACTGTCCTAATCCACGTAATCTGTGGCCAACAATATTTTACTTTTTTTATTCCCAACTACTGTAATTTTATCTTACCCAGACAGTAGCCTATTCAAATGCCATACTCAGTAAACATTTGTATCTCCCTCTCATTAACCACAGTCCTAAATTTTTCCCCTCAGTTATTACAAACCAAATACTTCTGAAAATGAGTTAGCTCAAAGAATAAACTGGTACCTCTGTACCATTAACATAATACAGATTCTGAACCACGTAGACAGGAGATATTAAAACATGTCTTTATTAATATTTCATTGCTCTCATTGGGCACTCAATTGTGAGCTAAGGTGGTAAATTAGTCTTCCTTAAACACGCATTAAATAGATATTGTTTCTCTAAAGTTGGAAATCTATCATTTGTCTCCAGCCAGCTTGAACACTTAGCAGGTTTGTAATAAATACACATGCAAGCAACAAAAGCCTGAACATTAGCAGAGATGTTAAGAGGGCAATTAATTAAGCCACATTAGCACAACGTGATCAAAAACAAGGCATCAGCATCCTTGGGGCAAAACCACATTTCAGGTCAAACTTTACACACACAGACACATACGTGTACACGTATACACATACACATGCACACAAACAGGCACACATCAAGAAGCATATATGAGACAGACCCTTCCTTTATGTTAAGCATTAAAAAAAAAAAGCATCAAAGTAACTATTTGCACTGCCTGCTTCGTTTATTTGCACTGTAAATTATTTGAGATCAGCTTTTAAAGCTCGTTTGGTTTTTGCTCTGTACAAAGAGAAAGCATTGTCTGGGGCTGTATACACTGATTGCCTGGCACCACCCAATGGCAACCCTCGGAAATGCAGGCGGCACTTCTGCCACACGCCGCTAGAAAAGTGACCAACACTTAGGCATGTTCACATAAGCAGGGGGGGGTTTCTCAAAAATAGTAAACAGGTATTTCTTCAGAAACTAGCTGGCTGCCCTTAATCAATTTTTAAATTGGTTCAGCAAGCAGGATTCTTGCAAAAAATTGAGTGCTGCCTGAAATCCACAGCAAAGCAAATTAATTGGTTGCCGAATGCTGTATTTGGAGGGGTTTTTTAAAAAACAGCATTAAAAGATCACATTTCTTATGACATCAAAGCTCATAACCAGATGAGAATCACTGTTAAGCCTTCTGTGACAGGAAAGCTCACCTACAGTGTGTAACTACGGAGTAAAGGGTAAAGTTAAATCAATTCCAGCAACTAGGGAAAGAGTATTAGGGGATTCGAATCAGAGAAGGAAACAGTCTTTGGTGATTTCTTAGCCAATACAAATGTTATTCAATCCTTATTTGGTTCAGGAACGCTCTACGGTTAATAAAAAACCATAACAAAACCAAAAAAAACCACCCACCAAAAAAAGATACACACACTCCTCAATCAAAGGTCGGAGAGTAAAACACTGCAGTGGCTCCTGCACTCCTCCAGCTGACTGTAGGATCAGGAAAGCTGGCCATTCCAACGAAGGGCAGTGTCACCACTGAATCCCCAGACTACCTTGTTCAGCCAGAGCCTTTGTGCGGCTCCAGATGAGATGGACAACAAAACGCACGGGCAATATAAAGAGCCCAGAACGCTTGCTCGGAAATCCTCGGAACCAACTCAGTTTCTTTTTCTCAGACAAGCTGCTAAAAAGCAACTTGCTATTGCAACGTATTTTCATCACTGTTCTACCGAAGCTGTTTTACACTTTGGTGCACAGTTTGCTCTTCATTGCCCTCCTTATGAAGGCTGAGATTTACCAAGGGCGATCGGAATTTCCTGCTGCTCCCAGAAAACAATAAGAGAGAGTAAACAGTATCCAGGATTGTCTGTTTTGTTTAAATGTACACATAAGAACTCTGAAAAAGGATGAAGTGGTGAGGAGCATTCTTTAATTGACAGGTTGCTTACCATAGGCTTTGCATGGTACTGAATGTACTGAGCATCTCAACATTTAAGACCTTCTGTATCTTAAGTGGTACAAATTCATACAAATCCATACTGCAGAATTTCACAGAAATGAACAGTGCTTTCACAGGAAAAATTACGTCTCAAATGCCATCATGGACTAAAAATGCTGTGGCAGCTTTATTTAATTTCAGATAAACTGGATCACTCCAATGTAAAATGAAGTGAAAGGAATAATACATAAAGTTTTCTTGCTCCTGTGTTTCCTAGTTCCATGTAAAGCCTTGCCTGTACGCTTTCACTATTGCCAGCTATTTCTGTGTAGAATGAGCTGAGTATCTACAGCTTCTAACACTAGATCTTCCTAAGGACAGAAAGATGAAATGAGGACAGCATATGTGTATGTTGCAGATATTGCTGTGATAATTATAAATTGTTTCATTTATGACAAAACCTGTGATCCTTAGGTTTCAGGCTCAACAGTGCCAGTCTCAGGGAAGCAAAACAGCCTATGTTTAGAGAGATTGTTCTAGACACTTGAGTGCTAGGAAGGGAAATATTTGCAAAAAATAATTTTTCTGCAGGTCAACACTGACAACTAAATTACAGATTCTGGACCACAGCTCCACATAACAACAATGATTCTGTAGCAGATTTCACAACCAAAAAGCCATAAAACACCTGTGGTCCTAAGAATTGCACTTGCATTTCTATAAAAGCTTCCACAAGAAAGATTCAAAATCCTCCAGCAAATTAAGGCACACGCAACGCTCCAGAAGTGAGCAGATAATACTACATGCACTTTATAGATAGGATGGAGGTACACAGGGATTTAATAATTTTCCCTGGGTCAGATGACAAGTCTGAAGCATCTTTTGTCTTATTCACTGAAAGAGTCTTCCTCCCTTTTCTTTATTCTCCAGGCTTATTGCCTAGAGAATGCCCATGCTAATGGCAGAGGTTCACAGAAATCACTGAAAGAACAGAAAAGGCACAGGGTATGTTCTTACGATGGTGGATTTTAACACGGAACGCATTATTGTCAGAAATTCCACAGCTACAAAAGGGAAAGAAAACTAACAGCAGCAGCAAAGCTTGCAGCACTAAATATAATTGTACAATTTATATGTTATTTTCACAAGGATAAGCTGTTTTCTAAGGACAAGACAAAATAATCAACCCTATAGAAGCAGCTTGAGTAGTCTAAATATGTCCCAGTTAAAATTGTTAATGAAGCTGCAGAGTGAATGCAAATCTACAAGTCCCAGAGCTGGTGTAGCACCATGTAATTTGTAAGTAACAGTGCCTGTGAAGTCCCCTAGCAGCACACCGCAGTCCCTGCTAAAGAACCGAGTACCCTCGTAGCACATTAGTGGTCTACACAGCGGCGTTCAATCAGTTTCTTTAATCCGAGGAGCGCCTTTTTACTTTGTGAGGAATCCAACCCTACTGGGGGGATTTGAACTGGAGGCCCTTGGATCCCCAAACAGCAACATCGCTAGCGCAAGCGGAGGCAAATCTCCGGTATCTTTTAGCTGGAGTCTTAAGAGGCCTGTAAAACAGTGAGAGTCTCTCGCTTGCAGGGATACTGGTTATAAAGGGTGAACCGTTCAGACAGGAATGAACAGGGGAGAAAAAACCACACAGGAAAAAGGGATGCTAAATTATAGAGGAACAGTAGCATGTACGTTGTATTCATTCCAGGTCAGAGTTCAGAAGGAATGAAGTCCTGGCAAACCCTGAGTGCTTTCAGTTACCATCGGGCCAAATCCTCCCATCTTTAATGGTTCCTTAGGAAACAGGAAAACTTCCAGTGACCTCCTTTCCCCACTTAAAAGAAGATCTGGAGCACTAAAATGAGAGGGAGATGTGACAGAACCTTCTGGCTTACAGACAGGGGTTTCTCAGTTTATCTTCTCCCCCTTAAAGAAACAGGAAAATCAGATGCATAAGACAACAAGAGAAGAGGAGAACAAATATTTTCCGTGAAAACTAGAGGCAAAAGATGACTTGTTTTCCCACTCAGTAGCAAGACACCTTCTCCCACTGCTAGAAGGCTAGGAGCACTTGGCCACTTCAACCCCTGGAAACAGCTGCCCCCTCCCTCCCGCTGCTGCCGCGTTGCAGGTGAGATCAGCAGCTCTGAACTCCAGCACACCGGCCTGACGGGAAAGCCGAAAGGCTTCCCTGGGGTTTTTGGCTCACGACCTCTAACTTTTTGGGATGATGCCAAAGTACAGCTCTTTCTGTGCTTGTTGGCTCAGCAACCCTAACAGACTGAGCTAAAGCACGGGCCTCTAAAGGACAATTATTCATTTATGCACAATGAGCACACAACCTTATAACAACCAGGACAAATACAGCATTTCAGGGTCAGACTCTGCTTTGGGATAAACACGCAGTGAATAACACATGCACATGTCATTTAGACATTTTTGAGCTAGTCAACAAAAAGCACGTGCTTACACGTGCAGGGAAGGAAACGTTACCCCCTCCACTTGACAGAACACAGCAAATACTGCTCAGATGTGCTCTACTTCTGCATTGCATTAGTTACTTCAAAAGGGCAAAACCTTCGCTGCCATATAGAGCTCTCCAAGAGCTGCCCTGGTCAGAGACCTGAGCTCACACACTGACAGACAGCAGGATGGCTCCTCAAAACCTCTCTGGAAAAGTTGCAGGGTAAATAGGGAGCACTTGGATCCAAAATTTATATAGTAATATAAAATATTAAGTCCAGCCAGGGCGTGCAGCCTTTGCCAAAGCTTGATTGGCTTTAGGTGATTTTGGCAACGTTGCTTACAAAGACTTCAATGGAAATGTGGGCAACTGGAAATTCAGTGTAAAAAAACTACATGGACTGGCATCTACCTTTAAGGCCTTGTGCAGCAGAAGAGTTCAGCCAGGTAGCTGTTATTATTCTAAAGGCAAAGAGGTGTGTTTAAAAGCAGTTATAAAGCTTTATGGAAAAGGAAATACTTGTATAGAAGATACCATGAAATCTCACCTGGCTAACAGCTTATTCTAAACAGCAACACCAAAGAAGTAACAAAAAATTTTTTTAAAATGCCAATGAGCATGGGAAGCCAAGGAAAAAATATGTAGCATAGGGGGTTCTGTCATTGCAGCTAATTTCTGTATTCGCTATTCATTAAGTCTTTTGTCTACATCTACTGATAAAAGGCTTTAAACTCTATACTTCAATTCCAAATCTCTATGAATGACAATTTAAGGCATTTTATTTACCCCGTATTTTTAAAAATGTGGTAATTAAAATAATCTGTTTTACACTTATTAAAAATAAATTATTGCATATTTTAATGTTTTTCCTCCCTGCAACTTTTTCTTAATTAGTTATTTAAACTGCATTGAAAATCCCAAGCCAATACATTTCAATATTCATTTTTCTATTTCAATTTTTCAAACAAGAAGAAAAGTTCCCCTCTTTAAGCTGAAAATTCAATTAAAAAAAAAAAGCAGATTAAATACTCATTGGTGTTATTTTACATCGTTCACAGAAAGATTTTTTCTTCAATATTTATTAATGACAACAATCTTGCATGTACCCATTATCCTATGACGACAATCTTGCATGTACCCATTATCTTACAACTATTAGCATCTTTCATCTACAAAGATGTTGAAGAACTCTAATAATGGACATGTTTGTAACTGAGATGAGGGACTGATTCACCACTCAACCCCAAACCTCTCCAGAGCAGAAATCCTTCAGCTGTTTAAAAGTCCATAGCAATGCTATGAAAAGCAGTCAATAGTGCCTTAGCAAACACGAGCAGAATTTAGCACAACATAGTCCCATTGCCTCTTGTTCCCATTGCATCCTAAAGTAAAATTCATAAAGTAAATAAGTCAGTTGTCAGGGATGATTGGCAAAGTGTAATTACTTCTGTTGAACTCTAAGATATCAGGTCTTATACACCTAAATGAGGGATTAAACTGCATATTTCCAAATTAGAAGTGGCTACACATAATTTGCATGATTTTGTAGCACATACTTTCAAATACGGTGCTGTCTTACCCTCTGAAGGGCTCTGTCACAAAGCCTACTAGTTGACTACTAAAGTATTAGCAGAGAACTACCAAAAATACTACCAAAGACTGACTGCCATACAGGTTTCAGCCACGTGGCCACACAGCAATGCTACAGCAGAGACATTCAGTCCAGCAAAGGGCTATGAACTGTGCCTACAGGATCTGATGCAGAGACACAGCTGAGCCTGTACTGATGCCTGTCAGACCATCATTACAATGGGATGAACTCCATACAGGCTGAACAACTCAAATTAATACATTGCAAAACCTCCATGAGGTTCTTTGGGATTTTTCAGTTGGGTAGGGGGTTTAAGGCTCCTCTACATTTTATATATAGATAGGTCCAATAGAAACATTTTACAAGCAGATACATACAATTGTATGGGGTTTAAGTTTAATTGTAATTATGGACCTTGTTAAAAAAGTTCCAGTTGAAGATAGAAGCATACTCTCATCTCAGCTGGAATGGAGATATTCATTACACAGTGTGGAATGGTAAGTAGAATGAACTCAGTAAGTTATGCAGAAAGTGACTGAGTTTAAGGGGTCCCTCCACACCTTAAAAAAACCCCTAAAAAGTAATTTGTCTCTTTGACTTTCCGTGTCTTTCCACCATGGCATAGTGTAACCTAACTTTTTTCAAGGTTCTGCTTGTGCTGTACTGGCTTTGGCTGGGATGGAGCTAATTTTCTTATGCCTATATAGGCATGAATGTTCAGTGTAGTATGCTTTTTCTACAACACTCAAAAATACTTCTTTTCCATTATCTCTGGTTTTCTACCTTGTATGTCATCAGAACAGCCACTGTTCTTAGTATCATCTTTTGTTCCCATGGTATTGGTGATGACTGGACTATTTCTAGTTGGGCCAGTTTGTTTCCAGACTTTCAGGTAGATGTCCAGTCCAAGTTTGTGGGTTTTTTCCCTCTTCATCTATTGCACTATTTTTGCCAATGCAGACTGGTGTATTATTCACACTGAAAGTAAAATGGTGAAACATTAGAGCACTGCCTTAGCACAGGGTGTTTCCCTATCTCCAGCATAAGTTTTATTGCTTTCACTGTTTAATGGCTCCCTAATGTATGTTGTCTGGCTCCTTCATTCTTACATAACACATAACGAGCAGTGTACACTACTCCATCTTCAGCTGACTTAATCTCTCCATTGTTCGACTGATACAGCACTTTTTCCACGTAGAACACAGTTTAATTTGGGGTAAGATGCCACAACTAAAGGTGAAACCTTTATATAATTGGTGAAAATGACATTGGAGGGATTTAAAAATTCAAAATTCTTCAGTGCCAATCTCTCCTTCCCAGTTTTGATACGTACTTGCCAGGAAACTTTACAATTTTATAGAGAACATCTTTAAAGAGCTGAAAGAGGCTGCTGTCAGGTGCAACATTTTATCAGTTCTTCAGCGTAAACATTAAGACCAGATTCCTAGGGAAATTCATTTCTCTGTGTAGATCTATACAGCTATCAGTGCCTTGTTCAGAGTGGAGAGGACTGCAGTCTAACCTCCCCAAAACTACCTGCTATCACCTACCACATCCTGATTAACCACTCACAGCAATTCTCTTTGCTCATGCTTTGAGCACCCAGGAGAGATATCATTCCTGGTTCCCAGGGTTAAGGGTAGAAGGGCATAGTGAAAGAACCCTGGTTAAATTTTTTCCTACTTGAAATGCAGTATTTCCACATAATTTGCCAGAAGTACACATTGCACTAAATTGAGACAAAAGAGAAAGTAATAAGAGATTTACAATATTGCCCAATAACCAATAAGTTTTCTCAGTCTTCAGCCTTGCTTCCTTTCAGAAATGCATCAGATTCTTCTTCATTCCTAGAGGCTTTCTCTGTAGCTCAAGTGAGATGACCAAGCCATATGTACATGCCAGAGCACATTATATGCACAAATAAATATTGTTAAGCCCAGCAGCGTGCCAAAAGCAGTGGAGTGGTTGTACTTATATCATCAACATGTTAGTCCTACTTTTAGTTCCAGCGTAACCTCCAACAATTTTGCAAATCTCTGTCGGTAGCTAAAATGGTAGCTAAAAGAGCTGGTTTGCACAACAGGGATTAGAACTGGACCCAGCATTTCAGCTAATGCAGGTTAAAACAGCTGAAGATCTAAATTTTAAAGCTTTAATATCTGCACCGTGACCAACTGTCTGCTCTGTTAGCTCTGGAATTGATAACGCTGAATGAAAGCAGAGATCTGCAGATCTCAACACCAGACCAAAGCCAAACGTATCGACTGCCATCTTAACGTCTTTATTCATGGGAGGGGGGGTACACACGTGCACGTAGATATTCTGTACACTGTATGCAAATTCCCATTCTACTGGAATTATACTGTTGGAAAGCAGAGCTAGGAAAGCTCTACACTATGGCTATGTCCCTCTGGAAATACTCCATGAAAAGGTTTTTTATTTTTAAAGATAAATTACATTTTTTGTATAATTGAGTCACACTTCTCATGTAGCACTCAGCCTAGGGATGTCTGCAGGAGAAAAGAACAATATCTTACTAAATCTCTTTTAGCATCATTAAATTTAGATCACAAAACTCTCGCAGGCGTGCAATTCCAAACATGTCACAGAAACAAAAGGAAGAACAACAAAAAATGACAAGCTTCCCTTACATTATTTTCCTTCTTTACAATGATGTTTAAGGTAGCAAAGTGTTAATGAATTCAGTACAATGTATCATGCATTGTGTTAGAACTTTTATATTGTTGAAAAATTGTCATATTTGGCTAGGCAGCTGCATGGAGAAAAAAAGCTCTGACAATATCTAATTGAGTCTATTTTTACTGTCTTTCAGATAACATTGTTAGAATTATGTACTGTACATATTTCTTATTTTTAGTTTCGTACTCCCTCCCCCCTCTTCACAGCCCTTCACTGCAACAGTATTTTACTACTGCTGATATAAATCCAGGTCATTTTCACAAAAGAAGAGTGAGTCCTATTCTGTAATATTGAAATGGGGCTACAAGCTGTTATGTAAATCACTATTAATAACAGAGTATTCAGGACATGTGCCTCTTAAAAGCTGGTCCTCCTTTAGAACGCTGACTGGGACACAAAGGCTTCGAGCTCTGTTTCCTACTTTATCATATGCTTCCTGGGCATTTCTGAGATAAACATTTAATCTCTCTCGTGCTGCTTTCTGTAAAATGGGAATAGCAGAATATTCTCCTTTTTTTATGCCCTTTGAAACCATGACTGTTTCAATGCAAAGACTGTCTTTTCTGTGTGTATACTGTGCCCAGCGTAACTGCTCAAACTCATACACACACAGACATTTTCAGATACTGGCATGGGATACTCGTAGGGATTTCACCACAGCAACCTGACAGCTCTCATCCTTGCCCAGTCAGTCTATTCTCAGCTTTGTCACCCATGATTTTTCATAAGTCTCCCCCAGGTCTTCACAGGCTTGCAGGAAAATCAGGCAGGTAGGTTAGTCACACAGACAGAACCATTCTCTCCAAGCCTAGAGAAAGCATGTCTTGTGCCTCATCCTTTGCAGCAGGCTGGCTTCCCATTTGAACTGATAGATGAGTTGCACAACACAAACCAGGACTGTCAGGAGCACACGTTTCAGACTGACAGACAAGTATTTTTAAAAAGGGAGACACACATGCCAAGCAGCACCAGCACTGCAAAAACACAGGCAGAGAAAGTTGCTCTGCTCTACGGTCAGCTAAGAGGACTGGACCTTCAATTTGTGCAGATGTAGACACCGTATCCTGCTTCTCTGCAGGAGAACAGCACACCAAACTAGATAAAGCAAGCCAGGCAGCTCAATCGACCTCAAGTCACTACGTAGAAATTAATTTAAAATTAAAACTACTCAGGCTGAATCTCTCTTAAAAATATCCCACAATTTTAAAACAACAACACACCCACACCAATACGACCCTCATCCCCAAGTGTCATTGCTTAAATATTTTTGTATCCACAGGCTCAAGGCACAGGCTTTTGGGAACAGGATCCTCAATGAAATTTTCAACCACTCATGACTCAAGTGAGCATTTTGATATATATATACACACACATACTGGGGAGACTATCAATAGCTGGGCTCCACAATGCTTTGGAGGAAAACATTTATTGAGAAGCAGCAGAATTATTTCAGGGACAAGGTGCAGGAAAAGATAGTAAAGAGAACATTCAAGATGGGGAAGAAACCACCCCACAAAAGCTACAAAGACTGCTCAGCTTGCTTGCTTTGAGTTTCCGTGACTTCTCTGTTAGCATGACCAAGATTTATCTCAGGAAGTAGAGGGAAAAATGTCTTCTCTTATACTTTGATAATTGTATATTATGTGGGTAAATTGAAACACTGCATTTAACAGAGGGGAAAAAAAGGAAGTTTTGCTTTACCTTTTATTTCTTTTTTCCTCTCCAAAATAGAAACATTGAGTTTAGAATGAAAGTAGGATACTATTTTGCAGAAGACTGACAAAGAAAAATACAAATTCTCTATATCACCTCCTTGTCCCTTACCCTCTTCTATGAAAATATATATTGTTTTCTGCATGACACCCCACATTCTCATCATAGAAACCTAATACTGAAAAACATTGTTCTGAGCCACTCAAGCTTGCGCAATCTTTAGGGTGCCCTGGCTTGTTAGGGGAACAGGAGTGAAAAAAAGGAATGAAAATAGAATTTGGAAATCGTGGCAGTCTCAGGGAAGAATACTGGGGATCTAATGAGGAGCTGTACCTGTGAAATCTAATAGCCAGGACAGAATTAGCCATTCAGGGTGACTTACTCAAAATAGTTCTTAGAGCAGTTTTAACAGCAGAAGTGTTCCGAACCATTATCCAGTGCAGCTGGAGAGGTACGTAACAAATGCAGGAGTCGGCAGACCTGCTCCTCTGGTAGAGATGCCCAGAGGCTACGGTCAGACATCCAGGATATGAAAATGGATACACCATATAATCAACACCATCATGCCCACGGCATTCACTTCCCTTTAGCCTGCAGGCTTCTGAAAGCACAGGGAAAAGTCTAGTTGATTATGGGAAGTGGCATTATATATGGACTGCCAAAGAGAACAAAATTCTCTAATATGATAACACCACTTTTCATTTTTCATGAGTTTCCTGATTTACAGTGCATAACATACTGGTCTGAACAGATGGATTTCAGAATGGATTGGCTTGTGCGCAAACTCTGTGCTGTTATTAAAAAAAACCAGTATAATTTTCACGTGTGGATCTACACAGACTAAAAATGGAATGTCACCAACTTTGTAGGCTGAACTGTCATAACCTTAGCGCAGATTCTGCCCATGTCTCTCTGCCTGTTCTCAGTAGAGGTGAGGACTGGGTCTGACAGGAAAATTTTAAAAACCCACCAAATTAAATCTTCTTGACTACTACATTTACTGTCTAGTGTTATTATGTGACTGCATATAAAATAGTAAATGCTAATGACAAAACCCCAAGAATACTTAGTAAAGGAGATTTGCACTTTCTGAATGCAAGATGAGCTGTAGCCTCATAAAGATTACTGTGACATTTATTATTAATAGTATATTTTCAGAAACAAAAGGATATGTCAGGTTCTTCTGAGCAACACACAGTCTGACCCTTAACTGTCTACTGTCCATACTCAGGATTATGGTTGAACATGGGAAAATAAGCACCATGTTATGGTCTTTTTATGTTCACATCCAAGCTATAGACAGGATAACTGTATGCACAAGGCTCCTGCAGAAACACAGAACATGAGTGCTACCTGGACCAGCAGCTCCTGGCCTCGTAGTTACACAATTCATATAAGACCTTTCATAAACGGTTAAATCTCCACCTTGGAAATGGTAATTTTTGGTCCATAGGGCTCATGGAAGTCAGTTCTAATCTCTCACGGCTCTAAAACTTAGGTTAACTCCTGATTTTCACCCTGAATCTACTCATGGCTGACTCATACCATTTGTTCCCAAGTGTTCAGTGTTCTCGCATCTTCCCTTTCTCTACATAGTCTGCTTCTTCTCCTTTTCTTTCCTTCCTGTCCCCCATGCTGTCCTTAAGAGTTTCTTGGGTAAATTACTGTTTGCAAGGACCTACTTGGTAGTGAATTACTCGTTTCCATTTTGCACAATTATGCAAATAATTTCTTTAAGCATCCCGTTGAATGTGTGTACCTATAACACACACAATTGTTACTCGTAACTGAATTATCAAGCAGCTCAACACGACACAAGCAAAACCAGAGACTTCATTTTTGTGTCAGTAAGAACACTTACATTCACTAAGGCAGAAAAATATTTTTTGGCTCTTATTTCTGTCTATATAGCAAATTCAGTTTTCAGAGTGGTTCTGCAGGACCTTTCCTACCACAGCAGAGTCGCAGAAGAAGGATTGTTTTCTCTGAAATGTCTCTACTTCTGGCAATTGTCAAAGAAAACACACTGGACTAAACACACTATTCATTTGTCCCAGCATGTGTCATGCAAGCTGTTCTTACAACAGAGTTGCAATAGTGGACCAATGCTCAGGTTTGTGAACAAATCCCTGCCCTAAGTGTCAGTCCCACACCATCCTTCATCTTGAGAACTACCCTTAATAAAATTACCAGTCACTGATAATACATTTTTCTCTCTCAAGTAAAAGTAAACACTGAAAAATCATTGCAAGGGAACAGGGACATCCATAATGGGTCAAAGTTTCAAAGAAGCATATGCAACAGGATGTAACCATATCTCTATTGTGTTCTCTGTTTATAATCCAGGAAACTAACTGGTAGGAAATCAAAGTAGTATTAGAAAATAAATTCAATTTTAAAACATCAGAAACAAAGTTGAACTTCATAAGCCAATGTGCAATCCATCTTGGAAATATGGAAAAATTAAGCCTCGTGCATGGTTTGAGGCTTTATCAAATTTACACCCTTAATATTTAAAATTATGCAATTGCTGCAAGGCCTCCCTCTCTCTCTTTTGGAAAACCTAATACAAAACTTTCATTAAAGGAGACTGTAATCTTCTCTGTGCAGGCAAATAATTTCCACATACTCCATTTAAGAAAGCTCCTATTTTACAGGTCAGCTTTGCTTGCAATACATGCCCATTGTGGCCAGGGCCATGACTAGTGGATGAGCTGCAGTGGAATAGAGATTATCCTGGTGACTTGAGGGAAAGGAGTTCATCTAGCAGCTCCATCTGATTAATAAAACATGTATTTTGCATTTTGACACTGACAGTTTCTCTTTCCCTTTGCATTTCCCAGCCCGTTACAGTCAAGTTGGTTTTTGGGGGTGTTTTTTTGTTCTTCTCTCTGTTCACCTACCTCATTTCCCACGTACTGCTCCTAATTCTCTATACAGTCTGTATCATCCACTTCCCTCCTCGCCACACACTACCTCACTGGGGACCCACCTCATTTTCTACACTTCTCTATCTTCCTTTTTAGAGCAATTCACATATAACTGAGTCGTCCTTCCAGAAGCTTCTCATTCCTACCACGTTCTACCATTCTACCATGTTCATGCCAGGCTTCTGGCCTGGCAACCACCTTTTATCACATGCATGGATCACACATAGCTAAAAACACCCCTCTAGACCAGCCCTCTGGATATTCACAGCATTGGGGTGTCCTATGCATTGTGAAGGCAAACTGCAAGCCCTTTGCTTCTGCAGGCCAGGAGCTTCTCAACCAGGAGGGAGAGTGAGCATGTCACTGCTGCTTTGATTCACCAGAGATTTCCCAGATAGGAAGCCAGAAATGCACTGCAGTTGTGTTCTTTAACCAGAGGTCTTACAGCCTGCATAAGAGGTTCCCAAATCACCCTGCTCAGAAGTTCTGGAGTGTGTGTATTTAAAACAAGGCCTTTTCCATGTAGGATAGCCCAAAAAAAGAGGAGAAGGAGAATCCAACACCTAACCATTGATCCCCAAACTCTGCTCCCACTGAAGTCATAACAGCCTTCAGGATCAGGTCATCTGGTTTGAAGAGCCCCAAAGATCATTGACCAAGTGCAGATTGTGTCACTTACTATTCAACAATTCCTGTTCTCATAACCTCTCTTCTCACCAAGAGATACATTCAGTACTCAGGCTTACAAAAAATAAAACCCATCTATGCTTCCTCTGTGTCAGCCTCCAGAAGGGGTAGCTTTTGTCCTTTTGTGCTGCTTGAAAACAAAGTGGAGAATCTTCCCCACTTACTGATTTCAGAACCCTAAAGGTTCTGAAATAACATCTTTGCCTTTCAAGCCAGAAGGGTTGGAAGTCACAGCATAGAAAAGGCTAAAAAAAAAAAAAAAAAGGAGGGGAAAATTGGCAAACAAAGAAAATGTTTTTTGAAAGCATTCACTCAGCAATTCAGAATTGATCTGCAGAGTGTGCTCCACTTGGGTTTGCTTTTCGCAGCCATTAGAGCAAGAAAGCTCTATTTGCACTCATGCTCTGCCAAAGGGGCAGGAGATTGCAGGCAGGGGTCTCACTGGCTGTGCGCACCCCAGCCCACGTAGCAGCCTAGCAAAGCCCAGCTGCTAAGGCATAGAAATAAGGAAAGGCCAGATCAGAGACCAGGTTAGAGGCCTACCCATGTGGAAGGGAAAAAGCGTCAAAAAGATCAGAAACAGCCCAAATGCCCACACTCCAAACTGCTCCTGCAAACATCAGAAAAATGCCTTTTACTACAAAACTGGTCAGACAGTGCAGACAGCTATCATCTTGCTTCCCTTCTTTCTGATCTCAGAGAATTAGTCACTCAGAGGTATCATCACACACTGCACGATGGGGAAGAATGATCTTCCCCTAAGCTTCCCTCTCCCCTACCCACCATTCAGCTATTCAGTATTCAGCAACCAGAAACTACGGGCTAGCTCCAAAGCAGTGAGTGTGTGAAGCAATAAAGGCAGACATTTAGCTGCTCTGATAGTGAGGAATTTCTAAAGGGCAGGACCCTACTTTTTCAGGGAAGAAAAAAAAAAAAAAAAGAGAAGACATCTGAATCTTTTCTTACATCACCTATCGGTGCATGCATGGCAATTCAAATCAAAAAAGACAACACAAAAAAGTGCATCTGCCCCAAGGCAAGCAAGGGGATAACCATCTGTCTGACCTTTAATCACTGCCAGCTCAAATTGCTCCATCATCTCTACAGCCATGCACTGGACCACTTGCAGAAAGGAAGTTATTTATCCCAGTGATCTCCTGTAAACTTCACATTTTCTGTGTAATCTGAAAAGACTGCCAAAATACTATTTGTTTACTTCCTAACATAGAGGCTGGTTCAACAGACGTTCCACAAGTAAAAGAGAAGCTAAGCAAGCAACCCTTTCCCTGTTGCAGAGCAGGCAAGTTTCTTGCTGTTGGAATGCAAGACCCCAAACTTCTTTGGCATGTCTCCTCTACATTGAAACAAAGCAGTACAGGAAGGAATAGATGTTTGACCTCTTCTCCTACTGACAATAAGCACAACAAACATATGGGATGTGTCTCTGTAGTGAGAAGAGCAGACAAATTCTTAATTTATCAGAGGCTGGCAGTATTCCGTGACTCAGAGGGTCCCCTACAAACTCAGGCTTTCATGAAGAGATTATTTTATCACCATGGAAAGAAATATATTTAGAGACCTGTTGACCTGAGACTTATGAAAAGCATCAGGTTACAGCCAACTTCAGGAACTTAGAATTAAACCAAAAAGAACTTATAGGTTTAGAAGAGACTCAAAAGTTCAACTTTTCAGAATAAATTTCACCAGTTTAAGACTTTTAGAAAAATTAAAAGTATACGGTTTAATTTTTAAAAATATGTGTTTCTCTAACAAGCAGTCCAAGGCTCCATGGCAGGGATATTTCACAGCACTCTCTTTCTCACCTTTGTCCATGGCAGACATGAGACCTTCACCCCAGCAGCTGCCATCCTTTTCCAGTAGTGAGTACTGAGTGGTCATCAGCCAACATGGGAAATTCTTCCCTGGTCTCAGACAGGTATCACGATGATAATCTGTACCATATAGTGTGTCACTTCTATCTATTCTGCTGCATCATTTGCCGTCTAGAGTCACATCAAGTCTTTTGGAGTGTTTCTGAATACACTACATAGCTTTTAGTCATCCTGTCCACTCTATTATTTGGTATTTTTTTAAGGCTGTTCTCTTTGTTGGCCTAAGAATCTTTAGCATATATCAATGAAGAATAAATTTAAAAAAATAATTTAAAGAGATCAAATTATAGCTTTGCATCTACTCACAAAGCTGCTTATTTTTAATGAAAACCAAGTAATCTTTAAAATTCTCTGCAACAACCACAGTACCCTTATCCTTCATTGAGCTTCAGGAGAGGTGCTGCTTCTCAGCAGAGCCAGATGTAGGCCTAGCCTGTGTTAACAGCTCTAGGAACACAAATCTGAGTTTAAGACCCGAGTTTAAGCTTTCTTCCTGACAAGTTGTGACTGTGCAGAAAATCTTTTTAATCCTTTGGTGCTACTGCCATAATCAAATATCACAGATATTCACTCAGAACCACAGCAACACAAGCAGTTTTTGCCATGTCAAAAACACAATGAATATCTTACTTCCTACTCAACTCCTGGCCACAGCATGACCAAAAAAATGAGAGGAAGAAAAAAAATGGAGGGGGGGGTGGGGAAGATGACGTGGGAACTGTCTCCTTGGGAAAAGGCTGGAATTTCAAGTCTTGGCACTATTTATGCATGCTGTGATTTCTTATGCACAGTCTCCATAGCATGAAAAAACCTACATCAAATATGACCACCTTCTGAAGATTCTGTGTGGGTTTTGAAAAAAATCACTTTGCACATTCCAGTGCTAGTAGGTACCCACACTGAGTTATGAATAACTCCTAACATGTCTCAAAGCCAGCAAGCCTCTGGCAGCACTTCAGGATATGCCTGGCAAGAGAGAGTTTTCCTACAACTGTCATTAGACTCAGGTAGCATTTTGGAAAAGGATATTCTACCTACTGAGCAAGCATTTTAAAGAAGGGGTCACACAAAAAATTCTTGATATAGAGATATGCAAATGGCCTCTTAAGCCTGGTTTCCAGAAAACAAGGCTGATGCAATCACATTTGTTTAACAGTTTTACCCCAAAGCTTCCCGTAGCAGCCACACATGCAAGTGGAACTAGTATCAAAGAGAGTATGTTGAGTGAAAACAGGCTGTCAATAGAAGGAAAAGCTGCAAACTGGGCTTCTGCACTTACTGGTCCCCAGAAAAGTTTTCAATGAGAAGACCAAAATAATCTTCTGCTTTTGAAAAAGGATGGTGACCTAGGATAAGGAGAGGAGATAATTCCGAGCTATGGGAAAATGTCAGATTTCACTGTCCAGCATTATATGCAGTTCCATCAAAAAATAGTCTGCAATGGTTCCTGTACTCCTGGAATTACTTGCTTTTACTTTTCATTTTACTGTTAGTATCCGTGTAGCTCAGCAACATCAGAAATATTCTGTTCTGATTGCACTTGTGCATGTCTGTACAATCTCAAAGCTACTTCATTGCTTTTTTGCTCCCATTTAGAAAGAAAATCTGTATCAAAGTCACTAACAAACAAGCTGGGCAGACAGGTCCCTTACATCAACCTCGTTACACAGGCCTCTTGGAAAGAGCCTACATCTCGTTTCTTCACGCGTACACATTTTCCAAAGATTTATTTTTATATAACATATTCCAGTGACACTAAGAGTATGACCTCTTCTGAGTTCTCTAAGTGGTAAAATGAGTATGATCTGGCCCACAAAAGCAAGGCCTGCCCCCAGTTTTTCAGAGCACGAAGAGGAAAGAATCTAGAGCTTTAGTTCACTCTTAAATGTAGTTTAGAGCACCGAAAGTACATCTATAATTTCACTGTGTTCTCATTTGGCAGATAAGAGATAAAATCATTCCGTTTTCTTGATGCTTTCAGCTGATGGTAGGCAGATTTTTACATGGCTGGCTTTATCTGATTTTTACTTTAAAAAAAATAAAAATATATCCAGGAATGAATAAGAGCATTAGCCTCCACACATTCTGTACTTTATGCTATTTACTACTGGATAGCCCTGGAATATTTGCAGCTGGCTGTACTGTGTTTTGTACAATGTAGCTCTTTATCGTGTTCTTTATCAAAGAGCTGCGGTTTAGCACAGAATGAGGCAGTGCTGTATTGAAGCTGTAATATGGCTCAGGTTACCAGATTGCATTTTTGATGATTTGGTATTAAAGTACTCAACACAAAATAAAAATCAACATTTAAGAAATGCGAGTGAGAAAAAGCTCTAAATAGAGACTGAATAAACTACAGCGTTATGGAGATTTTGCCTTACTTTCTATATTAAAACGAGCAGCTTTGAATAAATACAACTGAATCTCCCTATTATTTTCTTTCTGAGGCAAATCTTGTACTAAACTTCTGCTAGCAGAAAGTCAGGGGTGCGAGGACATGGGATTTGCAACTAACACAGCTGTGCTGGCAAAAGGCCCTAGCATAGATGTGGCTTTACCGGCAAAATTGAGCTTTTGCCAGCATAGCTAATTTCTCTCTTGAGAGTTAGTTTTGCCAGTACAGCTGCATCCAGACTAGGGATCACTGGTGTCAGACTTCTACAGCTCTGCCATCACTGACTTCCAAGCGTAGGCACTCTCCTGGTCTCAACATAACAGTAGTTTGCCAACCCACGGGCACGTTGGACTCTCAGATTGCAGCCATGACCATCTAACAAAAAAACAACCCAAAACAAAAACCAACCAAACACAAAAGTTACCTGGCTCTCCAATACTGCTTGCAGTGTCCTGACGTTAGCATTAGGGCTTTTCTTAACATGGCCATTTTTACTGCCACAGCTCGGAATTGTTCACTGGAGCAGAGGCACACGTGTGAGCACGTCACATCCTTATGGAGAAGCTCTGCTGTTACAGATGCTTCCTTCCTTTCTGCTTTGTTCTCTTCTTGACTGCTTCCACCCATTTCTTCCATCCTTTTTTCCAGAAAGCTACATTCACCATATTTACTCCTTTGCTTGCCTTCCTTTCTTGTCCCGACCACTTGCCATAAGGGTATCACAGGACACTAAGCTAAACTTAGACATTTCAGTTGTCCCACTGCCTACTTCCTCTCTAGCAACTTCAGGTACAGCACCTTCTCCACAGTCCCTCTGCTCTCCCTGAAGCCTTCATGCTTCTGGGCTCAGCCCTGGTTTGCAGCTGCTACCTATGCCAACAATTGCTCTCAGCTGCAGTTCATCACCTAGTTCTGCCCAGCTGCTTGTTTCTCACCCCAAAGCCCTTCTGCAGCATGCCATTTCCACCAGGCTGCTGGAGTTGTGCTTTCAAGGGTTGCTCTACTACCACTTACACCCCCTTATCTGTTTTTGTCTTTCTCAAGCATTATCTCCTACCCATAGTTCTTTTTCAAACTGGGATCTCTTCTTTTTGTGTGGGAAGCAATTTCTGCTGCTGCACCAGAGAGCAGCCAGCATGGCTCCCCCTGCACATTGAAGAAGCTATTCTGCTCTGATCAGAGTGCAAGTTTTGCAGTTAGACGCTACGGAATAAGCTGCCTCCCCTGTGCCTCTTCATCTGTAAAATTCTGAAGATCTTGCTCCACGTCAGTGTCTGCAGAGCAGTGTTTTGATTTTTTAATAACTCCCCTTACCCTACAGTAAAATAAAACAACATGGTACTATTCCTGCTGGTAAGGCAGAAAGACCAATCATAAAGTAAGGGATTAATTTACATCAAAATAAGTCAAAAGAGTAGGAATATTTTATTTTCTACCACTGCTAAGAGCAGACTCCAGTGAAAATAGGAAACTGTCTTAGATAAGATTTCAGCATCCCAAGCATCTGGCAGGGGGAAAATAAGGACTCTATTAAAATACTGAATGTTTTCCCTTGAAAGATTGTTTTTAATACTCCTTTATATAGCTGATTTAAACAACCACAAAATGCGCTACCTTTTAAAAGTGTGTTGTGTTCTTGGGATTTAAACTGAACCTTCTAAATCTGCCATTTAAGTGGAACTTTTAACAATCAGTGTACTGTAAAAATATAATTCCCAGCATCCTTTGAGGATACCTGCTTTCTGGTTTGGGTTCATATACAAATACATGGGCAGCAATTAGATTCCAACAGGCCACTTTGTTCTGTGCCAGCCCCCATCAAGAGTGGCATAGCCAGCACCTGCCAAGAGGCTCCATGCTCAGCAACAGCAGAGGCAGGCTGCAAATAAGCATAAGAGGTTCCTTGAGTAGTCCCTCAGCACAGGAAGCTAATGCCCTGATTACTGATGCCCTCAAACAGTGCAACATGTTGCTACCAGATTTCTTGAGAAAGAATGAAAGTCTCAAGTGAGATTTCTTTGAGAAATAGATTGTGTGTATCAACTAATTAATAAAAGGCAATTCAGAAGAAGATTTCTCTTTCCTCCTATCCCAGATAGATGATTGAAGGCAAAATACGAAAGCGTTCCTTCAGAGATAAAATTAAACCCCAGAAACCCTCAATCACAGACACAGAATTCAGCTCTGACACAAAGCATCTTGCATCCTTTTTGTCATGGGGTCATATAAAAGGAAAGCACTTGCCCTGACCATGCAATTTTTGTCTTCATGACTAGGGTAATCTCCCAGAAGATGAGCAATGTGTTTACTCAGCAACTGGGTGTGAACTGGTGAGAGTGCAAGCACTTATCCAGAAAGGCAGCTGGATGTACCATCCTGCAATGGGGGTCCCTGATGGCTGGAAGCCACTACACATCTCCTGGGACCTTATACTGGGAGAGTTGCAGGATGTTAAAAAACGTCCTTCCTTGGGTCCAAAATTTAGTAGGTCCCTGCACAGATAACAGTTATTTTCAAGATTGCCTTTTAGAGGAGACTAACTTCCCTTGGTCATTATCCAAAAAGAGATGTACTTTAGTTATGGATTCTACCTTGAAGATCAGGTGCCTGCAAATTGGTTGCTGCAATGAAGTTTCAAGTGTCCAAATCTTTGGTGGATCTTTTAAGTGCTTGCATTGTTTGATTTTGGTTTATTACAATATTCATATGCTTATATCTGCCTTTTCCAAATTGCTGACGTGCAGTCTTGACCTTAACTCTGCCTTTCTGTTGCATTTTGTCAGAGAAGCTCCACAGTTATTTAATACCCAAACAAAAGCAGTAAACAAGGACAAGAAGCAAGCCTGTGATAATTCTACTGATTTTTTAGTATTGGTATTGAATATTTTGTATTCATTTTAGAGGGCATTCACCAATTTGCTAAACACAGCAATAGCCAGCTGGTTATAAATGGGGCTTTCAGCGCAGTTGGATCTTGGGGCAAGCACATAGCACTGTACAGGGGAATCTGGCCTTTCAACCCTGAAGCTGTTCTGCTCTGCTGGTGGCTTTTTTCTGAGAACATGGAAAATGGAGTCAGGACAAAGCCAGCCCCCATACTTAATTTTTGTTTGTTTGATTGGGTTTTTTGCTTTTGTTTTTTTTTTAAATACTAACAAGTGGTGGTTATGTAGCCATGCAAACTTTAAAGACCAAGAGAAGTGGTTCAAATAATCTACCCATGAGAACTCTCTCTATGTGTATTCTGTTACAGCTGAAGGTGATGCCCTGTTCCCTTCAGCCCCAGGAAAAAGGTGGTACTTGCCTTGGACACTGTGAGAGTCAAAGAAGTGAACTTGGCAACTTGGGAATCCTCCACCTGGAGTTCTCCAGGCTCCTGGCCTGGGCTGAGTTGTGAACAACTTGGCTTTGTCACGCTCTCTTTTCTCCAGGTTCAGTGAAGATGCACAACTGCTACTAACTAACAGCTACTGGACATTTAAAATGCCTACAATTATGCATTGGGGAAACAATTTGAGACAAAGGAAATGATACAGATGATCCTGGTTTGGTTTCTTTTTGGGGTGTGTGTGTTTATTTTCATTCATGTGTGTTTGTTTCTGGTCTTTTGCCTTGTTGTTGCTGTTTCTTTTGTGTTTGTTTGGGTTTTTGTTTATTTTGTTTGCTTTTTTATTGTTTTTTTTTTTCCCAGAGGGAACTAGTTTTCATTTCTATTAAATGCAAAGAAACAAAAGGCTTTAATTGTCAATTCTTAGAGGATATTCTGCCTTTTGTTAGGGGATTTTTTAGTATGAAATAAGTTAAATTCTTGCCTCAAGTGCAAAGCAAAGCTCCAGCATAATCAGTGGGATTCAATAAGCATATAACTTTGTGTTTGGTGGCCTTATGAAAATGCACACTTGTTGTGTACAACTTATCAGATGGGCCAGGTAATGACAGGACTGTGGTTCAAACTGACAGATTCCAATGGATTCATTGCTAAAGCTATGAATTTTTATATGTATTTGGGAGAGAATCTCTCACACACCCACCCAGTACCAACCATATATTTCCTAAGTACTCTAAGAGTACAAGCTGCAGATTCAACTTATCCTGAGCTTTGCATTTCTCAGCTATTGTCAATTTGCATCATAAGCATAAAGTTATTTAATATACAAAAGCTTTAATGCTTCTTCTGCATCATATAACAACACATGTTTATCTGAGTGCTAAATAAAAGCTTTCAGAACTTTAAAGTGACTTTATGAATTGTATGTACCATAAAATAAACATTAGAGTATAATAATATTCTGTAATTTGGAAAACAGCAATAGAAACCAGTAGAAGACAAAAGAACAAATGCTTGAATAATCTGCTGCATGTCAGAAACATTAAATTAATTTATGCAATAATGTAAGCACAGTGATGTTAAGGTAATATGAAGGACATAAATTATACATTATTATTGTCAGTTCTAGCACTTATCTTGGTGGTATGTCAAAATAAATCCTGATATGTTAATATTTATAGAAATGAACAACAAGTGTTACAGCTCAGGGATTCATCTGTGATATTTTTATATATAATTTGCATTTGCACATATGGTTGTCATTGTCTTTGCTGTAATTTGAGAGGTAAGCATCATGCAATTCATTTCTAATGCATTTTACATTACCATGAAAGCACATTATGGTTCCTCCACGAATGCTTTTCAAATAGATGGCCTGCAATGATTTACAGATTGCACAAAACGGCTCAGCAAATGGGTGACAATCTACCTGCAACATCTGCAGTAACAATAGGTTACTGGTGAGCAAAGTGCAGAGTTGGCTAATGACAGATTGTCTCCATAGGGTAAATACATTCCAAAGTTCTTGCAGTCTCACATTTCTTAAGGATTAATACCTCAGAAGACTACACCTTTTCATTTTTTACATTTTCACACAACATGGAGTAATAATTCCTCCTCCTCCCCCTAAAATCTGAGGCTTTGTATTTTAAACCCCCTTTATCATACCCATTTTCATCCAACAGACTGGTTTCTGGCTGAAGATAACTGGACACAACTTGACTTAGCATTTGAAGCTGACAGAAGACATTTTCAGGAAAACAACACAAGAGGAGGTGCTCCTGCAAGTATTAAGTATACTCACAGTTGCTGCTACCTCAGAAGCAAGAGGCATGCATTCCCCCTTCAGCAAGAAACTACAGTTCCTCCCCTGAGTAAGGGGTGGGGGGTAGGGATTCTGGCCCTGGGCCATGTCTTCTGGGGTCTGGGAAGCATGCTTTAGATAAAAACGTAGCTATAGAGTTTATATATTGCTGAGTCTACAAGTATGGCTACTGTTCCTAATTACTGAAAATCACTTTGCTGTTTTCCAGAGAAGAAGTGTGAAAATACTTATATTCCCTGAGTCAGCAGTAAAAGAATGAGCCTGAGCCTCACATTTGTGTTCTGCTTATGGAAAGACTGCCATGTCAAAATGATTTGGCCAAGTCTGATGATCCTATCTTTTCCCAGTTGATGCATAACACAGCTGAAGTTCGTTGCCCCAGAGTTCATCTGTCAGGATTGCCAGTGAGGAAGAGCCAGTTCAGATTTTTCTATCTTTGTTAATGCAGACTCCTGGTTTTTATAAAACTCGACAGCTTTCCCTGGTACCAACCTCTATGCTCCAGCTGATCTTCTGAAAGAGCTCCTTTGGAAAAACAGCTTCATATTTTTCCCTCCCAGAATATTTCTGGGTCTAATTACAAGTCTATGAAAATCAACCTAAACATTCATTTTGATGCTACCATAGGCAGTGAATCCAGAAGACAAACTGTAGAGAAAGCTAAAGGATAAGCCGTGAAAAAAATTGACTATTTTATGTTGTGGCCTAACACAGAGCCAAGCTTCATTTGGCTTTGCATGAGCATAGAAAAAGTTACAAGGCAAAACGTGGGGCAATGTCAGAGAGCTGTTTCAGCATACTCCAAAATCAGCCTAACACTTGAAAGAAGAGAAGGGGCTACACAGGTGAAAATTTGGAGTATAAATTGTCCTGTAAGCCCATTGTCAAATGTGACAACAAAGATGAAAACTCCTACTTGATTTCATTTTCTAGTCGAAAATCCCCAAAACTCAATGACCACATTTTCACAGAATCCATGTACAATTCAGGAAGGTGAAAAACGGCACAAGGGAGCGCAACCTCTTCACACAGGGAAACTGTTCCTAAAAGAATTCCATACCAGTACAAGCAGCAAGCTACATACATTGAACGTATAAAAGTAAAGCATAGTACGTGAGACTGATTTATCACTTGCCTTTTGTTTATAACACTTTATGCTCCACAGAAGTATAGGATTCTCCTCCATCATTGAAATGTAATCCCTGTCATCACTGCAGTGAAATGAAATACTATAAAAGGCTGCTTGAAAGTTCTGTGAACAGAGAGGAAATAGACTTGGTGTAAGTGTGGAAAAAGCTTCTAAGCATTCAACTTTATGATAGCATTTAGTCCCTGTGGTATAGATCTTCAGCTATGATAAATGTTATCACTTCACTGAAATCAGTGGAGGACCAGCAATCCATATCAACTGAGGATTTGTCCACTGACTTCAAAGGACGTACTTACAGTGCACACATTTAAAGCAAATGTATAAACCATTGCAGCACTGGGGACTTTAATGTAAGCACACCAAATCCTGAAGTCCTCACTTAATATTTTACACTACTCTTATTCAGAAATCTCTCATTGGAATCAATCAGGATAAACCACGAAGAGAGTAGTAAAAGGTGTTTTCAGACCACAATAACACGTATGAGAGTCTTGCATGTCAGACCTGTTGAGAAATGCTCTTTAGCAAAATCAAGTGTTTAGTTTCATGAAAAGTTGTGTTCTGGAACTGAAATATCTTTTATTTCCTGGGCTTAGGAATGAAGGGACTCCCCCCTTTTTTTTTATAATTTCTTGTTATAATTTTCCTAATGTAGATGAAGCAGAGTGAAAACAGGAGGAAAGCTGTAAGCAAGCATGTGTAGATATTATGGATTTTAATGGATTTATTACCAAAAGAGAAAAATAAGAGAGTCGTGGAAAACAACCCCTTGATTTATAAAACAGTGAATGTGTTTTGCAAACATTATTCATTATTCAACTTTATACAAAAGAAACAACGTTAAATATTTTGGAGTAATGCATAAACTGTTTTTCCATTTTCCAGACAGTTTTGATACACATAACCCCTAGATTTTATGTATTTTCAAGTAGAATTTTAGGAAAATATAAGATAATGTTAAAGGTGTTTAATGTGGACCCATCCTTCTTGAGTACTCATAAGGGGAACAGAAGCTTAAGGTATAAAAGCATTGTTGGCTCTGCCCTCCAATTTCTTCCTCACTTGGTTTCATTCAGACTTCTGTTGTACGTATTTTTATAAAGTGGGCAAAGTTAACAGAAAATTCCAATAATGGGCACACAAAAAGAGTAACTGGCACTTGCTGGGTGGAAGGGAGGACAAGGTACAACTGTATAGTGTACTGACAGGGCTAAGGCTGCCTGCCAGATTTGAAGGACCACTGACAAAATGGTTACTACAACAAAGGTATCCTGAGATACTCGATGTTGGCAGCCTAGTGGAGTTTAAGGGGCAGCCTGATGCTTGATGCTTATTTCTTTGGTTTTGTTTGAGCTTGCTATCACTGCAACGTATTTTTCGGGTCACTTTTGCTCTCCCCTGTAATGTGTCTAGTTTGGTTTATTTCTCAGTGCTGCTTAATAACGGCTTCCTTGTTGCCTTTGGCTCTGTCCATCTCACTCCTTCCCTACTTTGTCTTCTTTATCCTCCTAACCTCCTTTTTTTTGTCACTTTCTCACACACGACCTTGCTCCTTGATCAAACATAGTGTGCTTCCTCAGCGAGCCCACAGTACCCAACAGAATTCTCACTCAAAAGGTAACAAGATGTCTCCTCAGCATTTAGCCAGGAAATCAGCAGCCCACCAGGCAATGGTCCTGCACGGAGAAAAACCTTAACTGGATTGAGGCACTAAATCAACATGTATGGCATGGGCTTTTCTTGCTCATGGCACACAGGACATGTTTGGAATATAAATGGCCCGACTGGGCAATCCTGGTGCATTATCAGCTCCTGGAACAACTCTGCAGGCAGTCAGCCAACCAACCATCCATCAGTTTGCACAGTCCTGGCATTAACCTAAATTATACTGGCCACCAGGAATGGGTAGGCATGCATAAACCCACACTGCTTCAGCACTTCCAGGTTCTATAAGCATTTCCTTTCGCCCCCCCTACATGCAGCCATCAGTCAGAGAGAACCAGAAAAGGTCTAATAGCTGGCCAGAAACAAGCTCTCCTCCACACAGACAGGACCTACTGCATTGCCAGATGTGTGTTAGGGAGTCCTAGAGGGACATAGCCCTTGGTGAGGGAGAACAGCACGTTTCTCAGGCTTCAGGATCTATTTATACTTTTCTACAACACTCACCATTCTCACCTGGGACTATGTTGAGTCAAATCAGCTTGCTATATTACTTCAGAGCCACATAGTAACTTTTCTTCCTTTTTTTGATCTCTCAGGCATAAATATGGAGCATCCCTAATGCCACTGGTAAACAAAATAATCTAAAAATAAAACAGAAACACAAGTTCACACTGAGATAATTTTATTCCAGCTAGAGACCCAGCACACCTAGTCACGTGGTGTGCACCTGTAGCTCGGTCTGCTTCCTTTCTTTCACAGGTACGAGGCTTTGGTAGTAAGCACCCACGGCACGCTTTCTCAGGGGGGTACAGGGGTGACATGGCCTGGGGGTATTGAGAGCAGCCAGGCAGAGTTGTGCACGTCAGCATCAGCTGTTCTCTGCAAAGAATGCCTCTTATCATGCTAAACAGGAGGCATCTTTTCCGCGTTATGATGGTAAAGCTTTGCAACTTTGTCAACCTTTTTAGTATTCAACAAATTCTTTTAAATATATGACTTTTAGTAAGTTAATCCATTCATTGTCTGGAACTGTGCAAAGTGACATAAAAGCACAATGAAGCCTAATTAAACTTGTTCTGTGAAAGCTAATTTGTCAAACCCAGAAGCATAGTTCATAGATAAATGCTAATATTTGAAAGTCAAATTAAAGTTGAAAAGGTTTGTAATAACAGTTAATTAACTCTTGTTTTGTTTTCCTCTCACAAACTTGAACCAGCTGAAATATTGCTCAGTTCATCTTTAACATTTTGGACCACAAAGATAAAATTCAAAGCTTTGAGATAAGCCTTTGATGTTGGTATTCTCTACAGATTATATATTATTTTAAGATCTCTTTGTTTAAAAATTCATTTTTATTATCCCTGCATGAAACGCATGGCAATTCCCCAAATAACTAACCATCAGGGCAATTAACATCTTCGATCGACACCATATTCCTGATAATTAATACAGACTTTGTACCTCCCCTGTGATAGCTGCAAGGGTTTGATTTTTCAGAGCAACTGTTCATTTACAGAATCAGTTTCATCCTAATGAAAATGGATTGTGAAACTTTAATGAACAAGACTTTGCTGTCACAGTAATAAAGACTTTGAAACAACACGAAGACCTACATAACAAGCATCTCGCTACACTCGCTTTGCTGCGCGGTATCAAACGAAGTAAGCCATACAACGAATATTAACACCAGTGTTCCTCCAAGAATGGGATGTACGTGACACGGGATAAACTCACAAAAGCAAGCGTAGCTTTGCTTCGACAACTTCTGGCACCATAGCTTAATAATAGACCAGTGTGTGTGGAGCAAGGCAGCTCGAGCTGCTCCCCTCCCTTCGGAGTAACAAAGGTAAGCAGAGGTCTGGAAACCCAACCTACTCGCAGTGCTAGCGCGTTGGCGAGGGGCTGCCTCTCCCCTCTGCTCCCACCGCGTTGCGGAGTTCGTATGAAAGCACAAAGCGTGCAAGAGATCAGCCAGAGAGCTGCCGCTGCCACGCGCGCAAGCGCCCGTACCCGCAGAAGTTGCTGACAGGTCGGCTATCCTGAGGAAGAGTTTGTTGTTTCAACGTTCATTTTGGGTGGCCTTGCCAAGAGTTCCCTGTCTGCAAAGGGTTAAAGGGGTTTCAACTCGGTAACTAAAAGAAAAATAAAAACAGAGCCTGGGAGAGAGCGTGTGAGCTCGGGAGCGAGACGGCACCTGACAGCCGCGCGGGGCTCCGGCACTCCAGGCCGCTTTCCTCGCCTGGCCGCTTCGCCATCCCGCCCGGGCACCCTGAGGGGGAGCGGGAGGCGGCTGCCTCCCTGCCCGCCCTTGGGAGCGGCCTGCGCTCGCGCCCGCGCTCGCTGCGGCGCCTTCCCGGCTCCCCCGCCTCAGCGGGCGGCCCGCCCGGCGCGTGGGGCTCGCGGGTGGCGCGCGGCGCGGCCCCCGGCTGACCCCGGCCCCCGCGCCCCGCTCGCGCCGCGGCCTGCACCGTCTGCAGCGGGGGACGCGCCTGTGGGGCGCAAGCCAACCCCTCGGCCGGCCGGCCAGCCGGGCACAACCCGCTGAGGAAAATAAACCGGCTGAGGGGAAGGAGGGTTCACATTTCTACCTGCCGAACCAAGATGTCAGTGTTTTTATGCAGCTCACCTCACCTTGGTCCAGGGCTCCTGGGAAAGCTCAGAAAGGAACTTTGTTCAAGGTCTAATGCCTTGGCGAAAGGTCTCTCAAAGTTGTAATCTAAGCTACAGCACACTCTTGGTTTTCATTTGGCTAAATCCCCTCAAACAGGGAAATGGCTGATTGTTCCCATTTAAAAAAAAAACCCGGTGTGCGGGAGGGAGGGGATAGAATCATTAGTAAATAAATGAGTGGGATGATTTTAAAAAAGAATAATTTGCTCAATCAAGAATAATTTAAATAGCATCTAAGTAGTCATGGAAAATCATAAACTATTACCCTACATAGCACTCTGTTGACTATTAAATGTCTCCTTTTTCACACCACTGGCCTGAATGAATAACTTGGCAGCACAAAATTAGCCAGGTGGCAAAATGTGCTTGTGTCAGCTATTGGCCAAACAAAACAGCAAATAGCAAAGCTCATTTTGCAATGTCACATTAACTCCTTCTACACTGGGGGTGCGTCTTTTTATATCTGCTCTTTAGAAGCACCTGGGAGCAGGCCAAAAGAGATCCGCTCTGCAGCACAGGTGGCCCTGCTCTTCCTCCGCTCCTCTCAGTTGCAGGTTGAGGTGATGTTTGTGGTCCTTTGCACATGTGGCATCTGAGAATGTACAGAAGCGGCTGCTCCGTAACATCTGTGTCAGTTTAACATCCCACTCTGGAAAAACTGTATTCTCAGATGCTCTTTACCAGAGGGCATTTTATGCACAACTTGCTTTACCTTCATTAGAGCCAGCTCTTCACATTATTATAATACTTACCGATTTTTCTGTTTTCACGTTGTCTTAGGTTTATTTTCAGCAACCAAGAGACATTCAGGAAATGGATGTAAAGAGCATGAAACCAAGTGTTAGAAGACTAAACTTAGATGTATTATGTTCCTATTACCTCAGGGATTAATCTGGAATTTTATTTATATAGCATTACTAAAATATTATACACGGCAAAAGGACACATCTCATTGATGTCAGTGGGATTCTTTTGATAGATTTCACAGAATTTATCAAGAGCAACCAATGACCTTTTTCATTCTAGAGGTTAATACAAGGTAACAAAGTATATTCTTTTATAATCAGCAGCCTTTCCCAGCTGCAGAAACTCACCTTCCTGTTGCACAGCTAACAGTAGAGCCCTGAAGTTAAGGCTTGGCCTGTTTTTTGTTAACAGAGAATTTATTTAACCCAAGTATATAACATTTCCCTGAAGTGCTATAGAATTTCATTAAGAAAATAAAGGCAGTATTTCATAATTAAGTTGCTGTTTTAACACTTTTTCACGAGACATGCTCTACTGATAAAACTGACCATGTCACTCACTGTAAACCCAAAGCAGAAATGGGTAGGATATTGGCAGCTGTCTTTTATATAAAGGACATTTTTAGGGGTTTTTTGGTCCACAACATATCTATCTTGTATTTCAGATTAATTTTTCTTCTGAAAATGATAAACACATTGTACCTAACCAAGGATGATGTCCTGTTCTTATCCAGGCAGTCTCTTTTCCACTGAGTTGTTTCACAAGCCCTAGGCAAAAGACATGGGTGAATATTTTCCACTAAAAACAGCAGTGGTGGGAGGAGGGAATCACCAGTACTGTAAGTTAATGAGATGGGGGGCTTTAAATACACTTAATAAACAGTCACTTAGACTGAGCATAATAAGTCATGGAAATTTATAAACTATTACCCACTATAGTACTTCATTGACTATTAAACATCTATTTTTCACACCACAAGCCTGAGTGAATAGCTTGGCAGGAAAAAAAATTGGCCAGGTGGCAAAACGTGCTCAGTACAACCCATGTCAGATATTGGCCAAACAAAATAGTCCAACAGAAGCTGATTTTGAAATGCTTTTAACCCTTGAGAGCCTATGGTGATGTTTTCTAGGAGCAAACAGACTTATATTCCTGAGAAGAGTAATATCCACTACAACTACACATGCACGTCTTCCCAGGTGCAGTGCTTTTGTCTGTACCTGTCCTCTCTATACTGCCTGTCTGTGATCTGCAGTTCTGCTGATGGTCCCAGCCCAGGGACAGAGCCACTGTCTGTCACCTGAGGCATGAGAGTGTACCTGACAAAGTTTTCATTGCAGGCTTTTAATCCTGGGTACTCTAATTTAGCAGCCTCTCTCACTCTTATCTAAAAATAATCTCCAAGAAGGACTGGGGGAATTTCCAGTCTAGTTAAATACATGGTGATCCTTAATCCCTCTTTCATGAGTGAAAGGACTTCTTCTGGTCTAGAGGTAAGCGTTTACCTGCGAGTTTAAAACTGTGGTATGCATGGAGTTACACAGGACAAGAAACGTCTGGGAGGAAATCTCTGAGCTTTGTTGCTTGGCCCCATCTATCTCTGCTAATCTCTGTGGGGAGACCAAAAACCCCCAGATTTCTAGTAGTTCATCAAACCTCAGCCACCTCCAGGCTGTTGAAGCATCCTAGGGTGTCCCATGCCTGGCTAAAGAGCCCCTGTATAACATAGTGTAGAAGGGCTAAAGCTGGTAGCATATAGCACATTGCAAACTATTCAAAGCCTCAATGAAAAATGAGAGGTTTGCACCTTACCTGACCTTCCATCATTGTTTGTGACTTCGGCCAGGCACAGCAGCAGAAAGACATCAATTTTGTTTTTCATTATGTCCTTATATCTGTTAGAGCAAAGGATGTATTATTTTGATTCAGCTTCTCACCCCAGCCTCATCTTTCTTCCTTTCTTCCAGCTAAGACTGCACTTCTGTTTCCAACATCCCCATCTCCTCTCTGACAATTTTTTGAAGCACTTCAGAGGTTACACATTGAGATAGAATTATCTCGCCAATACCATCCATGACTACAAAACCAACTGTGTAGCACATAGCAGGTTACACCTCCTGCCACAAGCTGACTTGATAGTGTTCCCGCGTGCCGCTACAGGGCTAAAAATCATCGTGTTAGAGGAATGACTCAGTCTCCAATGTCCAGTCTCTCTCTAATAGCTGATCCATCCACTTTTTGGGTCCCTACTGAATACTACTATCTAGAAGTGTCCCCCTACCATCCACTGCTGGGAAGGTGGTACAGATATACCACTGAAAACACATCTGGTGAAGCTGTGTCAACCATTAATATCCTTGGGACAAAGGGCTGTATGGGAGAGGAAGGAAAGCTTACAATTGTCTTAATGTCTGTCTAGCTGACAAAAGGTTGGGTGGCAGCGGGGCAACACTGAGTGGAGCCCGACACACATAGCCAAATGAAACTGCTGAAGGAATGTGTGTAGGAAAAGAAAAAAAAAATTCCAATTACTGCAGCTGGAATTAGGCCAGAACACCTTCACTAACACCTCTATTCATGGAAAAAAAAAAAAAGAAAAAAAAAAAGTGATCCTTAATGACCACAAATGACCACAGACTCTGTTTTACATCTCTTACAAAAACCAGCAGCGTTACATTCCCCAGACCTAGATAGATAAAGGGGGAAATATGCCATGGATTCCCCTCTCCGCCCCCCCAAGAAATTAATGACACTGTTTGCACTAATTTCTACTGTAGAGAGACTTTCAAAAAGAGAATCAATCCTGTTTAACCTGGAAGCTAACAGTATTAAAAACCTAAGGTGTCTGTCTCATTGCTTGCTTCTGCAGAGGCAACCAGGATCTGCTTCTTTTCAACTTGTGCACATAAAAAGCCTCTTAACTAGTAGACTTCAATGCCATTAGCTGCAGCAGAGTGGAAACAATTAGCCTCTCTAAAGGTACCTTGTAACATCATTCCAGGGTGGTGATTACTGGTCTGTCCTGAAGCCCGCTGAAGCAGATGGAAGGGCTTCTGTGGGTCTCACTATGTTTTAGAGCAAGGTACAGGTGCACAGTGAAAAGACACTGCATTTTTCATTTCCCTTAATGAAGAACTATCAGTTTATATGGATGCTAACTGCTTTTAAGGGTCTTGCCTTTTCTGATACATATTGTTCAATCTCAAAAATGTCCTGTTTTATACTCAAACCACGTAACCTAATTCATCCACTGGTTACTCTTTACCAAAACATTGTTCTGTTACTGGCTACTATCTCTTAGTATTTTGTCCCACAGCCAACCTACCCCTTAGCTGTGGTAGAACAATGCTCAGTCAGGCAAAGCTCAGACCAGACTAATGGGACTGGAGCTACAGAAAAACTCCGTGGTTACAGAAGGGACAATAGCTCGTGACATACAACAGCACAATGGAGTATCTAGCTGCTGGATACTTAACACTATACCACATACACTTATAAGCCACCAAAAGTATTCCAAGTTCTCTTCAGTACCCATGGGTACATTTTACTTACTGCAGGGCACCATCTATCATAGTACCTCCTAATCGTTTGAGATCCCAAACTGTGCAAACAGAATTGCGTGGTTAATTGCAGCAGGAGCCACTATTGAAGAAGCTCTGAATAAAATTGATATTTAGTGATTCCTGCCCAAGACAGGTGGATTTCACCAAGAAATGAGTTTGTCAAGTTCTTTATTAAGTTGATAAATATTTTCTGAGAGAGCAGGAAAAGGATGTCTTTTTCAAGTAAGGAACATAATCTATATGGAGTTCTGTAACTAGATGCCTACATAACACTTGAAAAATCAACTTCAAGATATATCTTATTATTTCAGTTAACATGATCATTGACATCCGTCCCTTGAAGTTAGGCTTTTTATTCATAGGTCAGAAAAACATAATGACTTTCCTTTATTTGCAAACAAAGAAATATTTTTTTTGTGAGGAAGACGGAACATAAAATTTACCCTTGCTAACAGGTAACGTATGCTGCACTTTGATTCATCTATTTTCAACTTTAAGGTTTATTTATTAAGCAGCATAAATCTGAGGTTTAAAGTACATATACAGGCATTGTAGTCTCAGACTGTGGCTTGAATTCAATAGCAATCTACCTTCTCTTATTCACATAAAATACAGAGATGTATCCTCCCCTTCTCTATATTCATATTTACTCAGGTCCTTACCCTCTGAAGTTCAGATACACAGAGTAAGAAAGACTAACTTGCCTTTACTTACCCATCCTCTCCTCAAAGGAGAAGGAAGAGGGATGAAGAATTAGGAGATCATCTTTTCCCCTCACACACTTGCTGGTCACCAGTTCTCACTGGGATTCAACGTCTTGTGTGAAAACTCTTGGCATGGTGCATTCTTTTTTCCCATAGTTTGCTCATGCTATTGCCTACTAAAATTTCACCTTCACATGTAAATTACTGAATCAAAACTAAGAGAACAGCTCACATAGATCTACCTATATTCCTTAGGTTATTTGTTCAGAGACTGATAGATTTCTGCTGTCAAACTTACAGTTGGCTTAACAGAACTTGGAGCATATAGTACAGCTCCAACATGTGCTACTGGTAAAGTTTGCTCTTTCCAAAATGTTATTTTTCCAGTGCCAAAGCACACACAAATCCTGTGCTCAGCTATGGAAACTTAATGGATGAAAGGGGGCCATTTCTGAACTCTGAAGAACTTATGTTATTTTATATTCTTTCTTACATTGGCTACTCCTCTGAAACACTTCTGCCACTTTAATGGGCAATAAAAAATGGCCCAAATCATTGCTGTCCTTAGATTCTGTGGTGGTTAAATAACACAAAGCAATCATCCAGCCTACATATTGAGAGGAAACACATAGCTTCACTTCACTTCCAAAGCAGACAAGCACTTTGGCTTATGTACTTGCAAAGGAAGAGTTGTCATACCATCATCGTGAGGTTTGGCATTAGGGTTATTAAACCTGTTCTCATTTCTAGACTCACCATTGCTGGGAAAATATCCTACATTTAATACCCTAGGATGCCAGAAGTAGTAAGAAGCATGAGGGCTTGTTGCTTTATTGCTGTTGGGGCAGCATCTTACTGCTGCTCTACCAGGGTCTGCGTGATGGATCTGAGCAAAATAGTGGAGAATTTTTACAGAGAAGCCCCACTCACTCCCTTTTAGGTGAGAAAAGGTGCTCTAAAATGAAGAGTTTGCATGACCTTTATCTACTTTTATTTCATGTTTTGTCACAAGAAATAATTATTACCACTTATCAGATATTCCTGGCTCTGGTAACATGATCTCTTCCTTACCTTTTATATACTGTTATCTTACAGCCTTCCTAATTCTGAATTTCATCTAGCAAAAATGCAGAAGTTTATGCTCCTCTAAGATGCTAGTGGTGTTGCTTTTTTCCCCTTATTATATGCCATTCATGGCATCTACACAAACTTGCTGTTTCAACTATGGAACAAATCCATACAACACCACTGTAGATGCAAACCATGTACCCAAATGAGTTGATTTTGGCACCCAGATTGCTGATGAAATTTATGCTTCATTAACAGATGCCTAATGTATATAATACACATATTTTGGAATTGACCTCAGCCTGGCCAGGGAGGCTGTCTGACCCCATGAAAATACAATTACCTAATGAGAGATTAGGGAGTTTTGCTTATTGTATTTACTATTTCTAGGAAATTACTTTGTGTGTCTCTAGCTGCATCAGCCTTCTTGCTTAAAGTATGTTTTAATGTTATTAGAGCTTGCAAGCTAAACTAGTGGAAAGACAGAGAAAGGCAACACAATTTCCGTTTAGATCAGAGCCAGTGTTTCTCCAAAACCTTAGCAGACCGGGTTTGCCATAAGATCAATGCAGCTGAACACTCCACCTGCAGAATGAGCTCACTGTCTATGCATTACACTAGCCCTCTGCCAGTCCAAGTAGTAAGACTCCTGGGGTTGGTCTTGAACCTGCTACTCCCCACACTGGAGTGCTAAGCTTTGCTGCCAAGACACCAGGCCAGGTATTAAATGCATTCTTGTTTCTGTTACTTTCCAGCACTCAGAGGACCACATTAGAAAACCCAGAAATCTTAACTGGAAAGTAAGGAGAATGCAGAATGCTTAAAGTCATTTTGCAGACAGGAATATGTTCTAAAAAACCAAACAAATACAACACCAAAAAACCCATGGGTTTAAATATTCAGCTCACCTTCTCCTTACAGGGACATCCAAAGGATCAATCCTACTTGAAACAAACAAACAAATCAAGGCTGAGAAGTTCATCCTTATCACTGTACTAAATTTTGTGTGGCCTGATCACTTCAGCATTGTAAGGCATCCATCTTTTGGACAAGAGGTCTTTATGGACACTGTAGTTCAAATCCTCAGGTATAGGAGCCCTGATGTATGAACCCAGCAAGGACCTCCAATTCAGTCCACTCAGGACTATGGACGGAGCATGTGCCCCCTGTGAATACCTTGGAAACCATGTTGAAGACCAGGAGTGATTCTTTTACCTAATCGGAGTAAAACCAGTGAACAGGAAAGCGAGGTTCCCGTAAAGCAATTTGGCAGAGCAGTTTACCTTGGCTTTTATAGCTCTTGCAAGGGAAAAACAAAAAGTCCATTTGTGGTTTTCTAGTTGCGATTATTTGAGGTAAAAATTCAAGCGCCTGGGGTTTATCATGGCATAGATTGTATGCATGGGAAATAATGCACCGTAGAATTCAACCACTGTTAAGTCAAGCTTCTCACTTACAGGTTTTCCTAAGATCAAGAGAGCAACAAGAAGCATTTCAAAGACTTTGAGATGCAGTGAGGAAGTCAGATGCCCATAGGCACTAGGATACATTTTTTCAGTATACCTGATTATTAAAAAAACACTCATAATTTACTGCTTTCTGTATCAGAGCTAAATTTTCATCTTTCATTGTTTCACAAGTCTGCTACTTTACCTGTTTATTTGTTCCACCACAAGGAGCTTCCCTATTAACTATGCTTCTTACTGTGTACATTTTGTTGACCAAACTCTGACAAAGGAGAAAAGGAAAGCATTCCATTTGTAGTTATATGCCTTAAGAGAAATATTTATATGCTATCTTAAGCTACCCTAAACATGACACTACCTTCAAGCTAGTCATGGAGGTCAGGGGGAATAAAGAGGAAGCAGTCATATAAATCCGTATACCTCCACTATTTACAATGGAACTGCACTGATTTAGCTCTTCTGAGATTTCTCAAATTTCACTGTGTTGTTGGGTATGGAGGGAGAGACTTCCAGTAAAAAAAAAAATTAGCATGTAAATAATAAACATTTGAGAAGTCCATAAATCCTCATCAAAATACTGCTGTAAACAGCAGTTCCAAGTTTTCTGTGCCTTGACTTGGGAGGGTTTCTCTATCCCAAACAAGAAATTATTAATGAACTATCATTAATCTGATGGTTTTGAAAGCTGCTATTTTTGTTGAACTTTGATATACAGCCCAGTCACAGCTTTGTTGGTGGTGGCTTCACAATAAAGTAACTGATCTGAATCCAGGCTGAAAGGCAACCACGTCTCACCACTGTCCTACAGTGTTGGTCCCCAGTGCAGAGGGGAGCAGCAACTTAAAGAGGCTGCTAATATTTTTTATTATCTTACTCAAAAAGAAAATGCACGTTGATAAAGTTTTACTATTAACGCTAACATATTCATCCATTTTCATCTGTAAAAGAATAACAAATCTGCTCTCTCTCTGATTTGGCTGGGAACAGTTGCAAAGCTAGGAGTGTTTGCACATTAGTGCAAGTAAAGGGTAGAGAATAGTGGCAGAGTTACTGCACACATTTGGAGGAACTATATCATGTAAAGGAATGGCTTTCAGCAGGATTGATGCCCCTAACTCCCTCTGTAAATAGAGAAATATCAAGCAAGAGCACTACGGTCCACATATGTGACATCAGTGAGGTCTCTAGATCTAAAAACAAAAACAAAAAAAAAACCCCAACAAAATTCCCAAAAACCACAAAGTGAAGATATTGAAATGGTCAAAAAGTTATAAAAATGAGAGATCAAAAGCAACAGCCATATAATGAGAAATATCAGAAGCTTTACCTGTGTAATTCAATCGTCCTGATTCCATCCTAGTCATACTTACACAGGACACAAGGCTCTTTGATGTAGCATGACAAGATACCGTAGCTAAAGATTGACTTCAGCTTCCAGCTGAAAGAAACTCATATTAGAGTTTTCCTTTTCTTTTTTAAGCATAGGTCATCATTAATGACTGGAGCAATTTAAGAAAGCAATCAATTTACTGTTAACCCTACAGTAGTTCAGTTAAACTAGGGGGATCTCCCTCTAAAAACGTATACTGACTCAGAAGCTGTAGAGTACATGCAAGGTCATTTCTTGCCTTCAAGTAGCAAGCCAGACTAGATCATCCCAAAATATCCCACCAAATTCCATGACACAAAACAAGAAAAATTCAGTTTAAATCAGTGGAGCTATGTGGACTATGCCCCTTAAAAAATGAGGAGAATAATCATAAAGAAAATAAATAAAAAATCAGTCACTGATTTTGTGTACTGGAGGAGAGACATTGGAAAATATTTGTAGGGCTCTATGCTAGGCAAAGGACCTCCCATCTTATTGCAAGTATTATAGTGTTTGGATACCGACAAATAAATTACATTAATTGCATTCATTCTAGCAGCCACTTAAACACCATTAGGGCTTATGCATACAATAACTGTGCCATTAGTCAAATCTGGATACCTCGCTGCTGGTAATCAGCATTCTGTCTTCTTCTAGTGTAACTATCTTCATTTCTTTCTGTAAGCCTCTTTCAGGACCGTTCAGCTTTTGAACATGAAATTAAGGACGTTATAATTTGGCCTAAAAACATCCCATGGTGTTCCCTCAGAGTTATAGTCTACCGGGCTACTTGCAATTACTTGTAGAGAAAAGCTGGGAAGGTTTGCTGCTTATGCTACTATGTCATGCTGCAACCACCTGCTGCAATACCATCCTCATATTACGGTTATAATTGTTGATTTGCCTCTTTTTTTGTCTGTGGGGGGAGGTAAGACTCATTTTCTTTCCTGTCCCTCTCCCAGGAGACTGACAACCTAGGCCAGGAAGCACATGGAACATGAGACACAGAGGACTGAAAATTGGGAATGCTGCCTGCCCCTTCTATCCACTTTGAAATAAGAGAAGGTGAAGGGTGGAGTGGGTGGCTTCTTGAAATCTGTTTCCCTTCCATGCCCTCCAGCTGGCTATAGGAACTGCCATCAAGCCCACAGAGTCCTGGCATTAGGAAGCCAATTGTTTGCCAAAGCTGCCTGTTTATGCTCTCCCAAGAGCTGATCCAGCTGCAGGGACAGTTGCTCTCAGCAGTCCCAGAGTATCATCTCTAGGAGTCCCTAGCTTTGCCATCACCATAGCTGCTTCTGTACCTGTAGAGCAGGGGACTATGAGCCTTATTTAAAAGCTAGATCAAAAACTCTCTTGGAATTTCACCAGTCCTGGGGTCAGTCCATGATCACAACAGTGAGAAGCTTTAGTTTTCCTATTGACACCAAAACCACACCTATGCACCAGGGAGAAATTCCTTGATTATTTGAGTTAGTGAACTCCTTTATATAATTGTGGGAAAAAAATTAAAGACAGGGCAGGAGGCTTTACAGCTTACTACTCAGGACACAGAGATCTCTTTTGATCATTTCATTAGCATGTTTTTCCGTTTGTTCAAGGCCATAAAGAAAGGAATGAATACACTCAGTACGGTATTTTGCAACTTCGGAAGAGTGGCTCATCCACAGCTTTAAGAAAAGCTCAGTAATAAATCAGCAGACCTGAAAGATTAATCTTAGGACCAGCATCTCACCATTATTTCAAATTCTTCATTCCACAGACAACACCTGGCTGAGATTCTTAAATTCAGCATTGATGTGGCATTGTCCTAAATGTAACAGTTGTTCATTAAAATCAAGTGCTTTCATTTATGTTCATTCTCCCCCCTCTTGTGGTTCATTATAAAATCACAATTGTTGCTTTCAGAAATGTTCCATAGTTTGGCTTTCATGCAGAAAGGATAGAAAAGGATTCACAAAATCTAGCCAGGCAGTGCTACTAAAAAGCTCAACAAAATGCAAATATAATAAATAACGAGCTTGTTATTCAGTGTAATTCTCATTGCTAATTTAAATGTTCTCTAATCTCTGATTGAAAGCAAATCTTGCCACAAATGATATGGAATACATTTCAGACAGATTTACCATAACTATTAATTGGATATCATGTGCTATTGTCTGGGGAAGATTTTAGTATTTGCACCCTCAATCATTTATTGTCTTACTAGCTTAACATGGAGTATTGTATCTCTAATGCCTTTAGTGAGACCTTCAGCTTGTATAAGTAGATGTAGCACTAAAATCCCATGAACTTGTGCCAGACAGTATGCCAGCACCCTTGTACAGGCAACTTCTTGCATTTCTTAATGTACAGCTATGTCTCCCCACCAGATTGAGCACCCTGACCTGATTCAGCAAAGTGTAATTATGGAAAGTACTAAATGAGAATATACAAAGACCTTGTGTGCAGGTCTTGGATAGTCAAAGGTCTGTAGTAAAAGTAGGTTTTAGCCCTGAAAATGGTTAGAAATAGATGTGGATATGCATGCAGACTCAGAGAGTCTCTGTTCAATTAAAAATGTGTTACTTGTGTCATGATAAATCGAGAGAAACTTGTGAGCAGCAGGCCTGCTAAATAAGACTGATGGATTGATAAAAACATGTCAGTCTAGCAAATCAGAGAGACAGTGCAGAAAAGTCAACTTGTACTAACAAACTTTGTTTAAAGGATTCAAACTAATTAATAAAAGTCAGAAAACTGCCATGTCAGAGTTTTCCACCACAATGCTGACCAGAGAACAGTTCCAGTTTTGGAGTAGGTAAGTTAGACTATCACACAATCTCTTCAGTCAGGCTGCCTCATAACCAGAGCACTCTGCTGAAGTGAAACTACTCCCATTACTAGAGAAGCTGTTGTGGCTGGGGATCTACTTTGGTTCACAGGACTCAATTGAAGGCTGCAGCAATAAGATATTACAACAGGTCATAAGCTCACATATGCAAAAGTCAACATAAAATCTTCACACATCTGCAACTTTCAGAATTAGAGGTAAGTCTGCTGGTAGACTTGCGTTTTGATGAATGACAGCAGATGGTTTCCTTTTGTCATACCATAATAATAAATCTCCTTAACAGTAGAGAATTCTAAAGGAAAGCTTGGTGGAAATTCTTCCAGGAAGTTTCTCACAGATGAGACAATTTTTAACAAAAAGGATATAATGCACAAAAAAAACCCCAGGCACAATTATGTGAACTAGCTATATGTAATACTTGAAACTGTTCTTAGTAAGAATGAAAAACGGCTGTGAGACTTTAAGGAGCATCATTCTCCATTTCCCCCTGAGTATTTCTTGTGTCTGTTACTCTAAATATTGCAGAAAAATCTAAGTGATGCAGGGTTTACAATCAATTAGCTTTTCTACTAGAAAGAGGAGTTTGACTACACTGGATAATTTTGACACCAAACAATCATTTAACATTACTCACCAGAAATCACGCTATTTAGTCCATTGTATGCAAAGGCTGAAAATGCAAAGTGCAGGTAAAAGAGTTTCGGAGAGCCTGTGGAACTACTTTGAACACTGGTAGTTTGGCTTGTAGCTTAAGGTGAGCAGGAAAACTGCTGCTTTTTACAATTTTTAATTGTAGGACATAATTACATGATACAATCAGGTCATAAACTCTACAAAGTCATAAGCTTTTGGTCTAAGGATTAAAGATCAGACATAGACTGAAGGGGATGGGATAGATAAATTGCAATAGCACACAGATAACATTGGAAAACACACCTCAAGGGTACATCTCAAAGGCCAATTTATTGCCTAAATCTTGCTTGTCTCGGAGGGAATTATTTATCACTGGTTCATAGTAGCAAAAATTTTGAAAGCCCTGACCCCCAGCCAATCCCAGCAAGTCAGAGGGCTTTTTGTGCCCAGAGGGATTGCTTCATCATTGCTGTAATCCCACTGCCCTTTCCCTCCCCTCAGCACACTCCATCTGAGGGGAGAGAGGAAGCAGATGTATAACCCTGCTGCTTCTGCCAGCCCAGTCCCAAGGTCCAAGTAACCTACATCAGGATGCAAGAAAAGCCTTCACTTTCTTATTGGGCATGCAGTACACATCAAAATCTAGCCCCAAGAAATCAAGAGATTAAAGTTAGAACATGGTTTAAATGGATCCGAGTGAATAATTTTTAATGAATGTATTTAATGATGGATGAGTTTCCTTCCTTCTTTCCATGAAATGTGGGGAGTGAGTTACAATTTGCTTCACATATTCCTTCCTCATTGAACTTTTTAATTTATTTATTTATTTATTTTAAATGAGGGGTTGCTACTCCAAACACAAACTCACTGTTCAATTTCAGTTGGTCCCATAAATCACTCAATATTGTTTCCATCCTCCAGTCTAATGAACATAACTCATGGAATCAGCTTTGTGGTACACAGGCTTACAGAAAGCACATTAGAAATTCAGTTTTCATAGTATTCGTGTGTGAGCTTAATGTTTATTTTCTGCCAACAGTTATGCAATTAAAGTTTAATAACTATGAGTGTGTGCAGGAAATGACACCAAAAGCATGCCCAAGATGGCTGAAGACTTGCTTCCAGATTTGCACAAATAAGTAGAAATTGTTTCTGCATTATTCATCCAACTTTAGACCTAAACCAAATATGTCTTGCTAGCAGCCTTGGAAACATATGATGAAGTGTTTTAAAATTCCAGTAGATGTCACCACTTCTCCCCCAGCAAGTCCTTAAGTACCTCTAAAAGAAGCTTTTGAAAACTCAGTTTGCACTACATCATGAGTTGAGAAAGCAGAGAGACTCATTTTGCTTTGGGTTACATCTATGTGTTTTGACAGAAAAAGAATATATTCATTTTTCTAATCTATGTCAATGAACTAATGAGCTTATAGAACTCATGCCATGGTTGTGAACCAAACGACATGCAGAGTAGATGTCAATTGCAAAGTGATGTTGCTGCCAATACAAAACAGTATCTGGTGTTGTATTATGGTTGCCCATGTCATTTCATACTTTGCAATGATACTTTGACTATAACTATAGCCTTGATTGTGACTACAGTTGGTTTTCTACCTATAGCGCTCATATCCAGTCCCTGAAGTATTCATTTGCTTTAATGTCCTAAGTTTACACAAGCCCAGTAATGTTTCCTTCCTAAACACTTGGGTTCAATTCTTTTCAACTTTCTCCTGCTGTTATCCAGCCCTCTCATGAAAAAGGAGACCTCATGCTTCAGTTCACCTGGTTTTAATGGCTACATTTTTCTCCAGTCCCATTGGAAACAAGAAGCCCACAAGGCCTAGAGTTCCCACATTATAGAAGAGGGCTCATACTCCTTCTGGTTAGCTACATCCAGACAGAGATTCCTTCCCAATTGCACACTGGGTCTCCATGGAAGCATATTTTTAAAGAAATATCAGATTAAACTCAAGGCGAGCTAAAATCTGGATCTTTGGTTAAGGAGACACAACATCAACGGGTATTTGTTTGTTTCTACTGACCTCTACTCTTTGCATCTGGGAGCTGTAGCATCTTTCATTGTTTTCCATAAAATTAATTACTTTTCATCACTTTATATTTATCTGCATCACAGAATAAAACAAAAAATTACTTACTCTGCACTTCTGAAAGAAACTCAAATCCAAAAAACATGATAATATGTAAAACCAACCTAAGAAAAACTTACCCTGCTACAGAAAAATAATATAGTCTACATTTCATTTTCTGAAGAATTTTTTTTTTTCCTGTGGAGACAAATTTTAGTTGTTTTTTATTAAGAATATGAGAAGACAAAATTAATCCTCAGCAATTCCCAAGGCAAGACAATGTTTTGTTTTCATGTGACCAGGAGGCCCCAAGAGAACCTGACTTTCTGGCTACATTCATCCCTTAAGACTTGGAAGAGAGTTTGGATACACAGCAGTACATAATGATCACATATTTCTGATGAGTTCAACAGTGTTTTAAACACTTCAGAAAGGTTCATTTGCAGGTCTGTAGATGACTTAATCTTATTCAGATCTCAACCAGATTAAACCAGCCAGACTGACTAGAGACATTAAACACAGAAGGAAAATTGGTTCTTAGATATTTTAGGAAGTGAGATAAGATTCAAATGCACCCCTGAAGACTTTTTTTAAATGTCCTTATTCATGTGACTGGGTCAACTTGAATGAGTTGAAAATCTATCAAGCACTGTTTAAGGATATTTAAAACATTGTTTCAATTCCTTTCCCACCCAGCTGTAAAGGGGCCTCTGGATTACTGTATTGTCAATGGGATTTGTAGAATAGCAGCCAGAACTAACATGAAACTGAACAATAGCAACATTGTACTCCTAAAGAAAAAAGGAAAATGCACCCTATGGAAGAACCTTGGGCTGCTACATGAGGATTGACATCTTTCATAAGAGTCTTCTGATTGCTTTCTGTTTATTTTTTTTTTAAATCAAACCTACATGTTCAGCTTTTTAAATTGTTTCCTTGTTTAAAAATAAGTTAAAACAAAAGTACTTTTTAGGTGAACTGTCAAAAGCAGTTTATCAACTTGACTAAAAGTATGTGACTGGAAGAGAATAATATGAGCAACTGTCCTTGACAAGACCAGCTAATTATTAACATTAAGAATTCCAGAAAATGCTTCAGTATTACTAAAAGTGCTGTCTGGATACAGAATAAATATATTAGTTATGTGGTGACTTTGATTGCAGTTTTCTAGAATTCAGAAAAGCCTATGAGCAAACAAACAGAAAGGAGGATGGCTCTTCAGCAGGCAAAAGTTCCAAATAAAGCGGAAAAAAAGAGGCATGCAGACAAAATCAGAATTATCCACAGGGCTGCAGCTCTCAGCTGTTCTGATCTGAACAGACACAAGTTGCCTCTCAAGAGATTTTTTTTTAAAGTAAACAAGCCCACAGGATACTGATTGAAGGCAATAGATACCTGAATTCAGCAGGGGCCATGAAGCTTTCTCCAAACAAAACCTGGTTGAATCTTCAACAGAAGAAAGCACTTTCCACAAGACCTTTGATCATTTTTGTACTTCAGAGGTTTCCTGTCTCTTGGCCTCCCACACAAGGCAGACAGTCAGTTTGCAGGACAGGACTACAAACCTGCTGCAAGTAAAACCATATGATGTTCCTTCACTTGCCTGTGACTCTAAAAGTAGTCTGAGGGTGAATCTAGATTTTCTTTTGTCCATTGACACTGAAGTCTGGACTTAAGGTAAAAAAGGACATATAACCCCTGTGAAAGGTCCGGAAAGAAAAAAAATATGAGAACCCATTTGGTAAAATTTTATGCAAAGACAAACACAGTATCTAGAACTGCTGAGAGTAACTGGACAGTGAAGAGTTGTTTCAAGACCTTCAGGCAGTTTGTAGCTGAAAAGTTTATTCCATCAGTGCAGTCACTAGGACTTAGAACAACTGCTAAACTGAAATTTATTAAAAGAATTACTTCATACTTCTAAAATTTTTACTTAGGAGCCGGCATTTTTTATTCAGCTGATTACAGCTAAGACCTGGAAATAGTTTTATACAATAAAAAGTATCCTCAGAGTCTTAACAAAATACATACTTTGTCTATTGACACTCACCAGAGAATGACCTGGTGTATTTATTCATATGCAGCAGACCCTAGAAAACAAAGTAATGGTTAAAGAATTTTTAACTGGTTTGTATTGTGGCTCTTCTCTAAACTAGTTTTTCTTTCCTAGTCAGCTTTTTAAAATACAAGTGAGGGTCTGTTTATGTTTATTTTAATAGAAACATTTAAAATTAAAAATATAACATATTTAAGAATGAAATTTTTAAAAGAAAATATATCCTATTTAGTGAAGGGTGATCTGCCTCAGAAGTATCTGAGAACTAATTCAAAATACTTCAAGTCTGAGATCCTGATGGCCATAACACCTCTGTGCCAAAACCACATTTTAATGATTTAATTTTCAGCAGCCTTCTCAATTATTGCCTCTGCCCCTACCAACTTACATCATTTAAAGCAGAATTAAAACAGCTACAACATTTTTCACCTCCCACTCTTTTTTTTTTTGGTGGAACTAGGTTGGAGGGAAAGTTAACAAATAGGTGCCACACTCCAAATAAAATCAGAAGTTTTATTGATTTAGGCAATTCCACACTCAATATTTCAGTTATGTATATTTTCTCTTGCCTCTCTATCTCCCCTCAAGATCCTAGTAAAGAGACTTACTCTTCTTTCACCAGGAATATTTTGCCTGCCTAACTCTCCTCCTCTCCACTATTAATAAATTCATGGTGTAGTAGTATCTTTCTTCTGATCACCATGATTCTACTATACGTGTTCTGGTTTCCTGGTTATGAATTCCCCCCTAGACTACCCTTTTCTTTTACTCCAGATAGTCTGAACCAATAACTAGTATCATTCCATAAAGTCTGTGTCTTTTTAAGCCTAAGACACTCATGTAAATAACTGGCTGTGCTGCATTATCTGGTGTATATATATATATAAAAAAAATCCGACTCCATTTTTATATACACTGGAATCAGTAAATTGCTTCAAAGAGATGCGTGCATTGTTAGGTCACATTCTAAGGCTGCTGAGGACATGGGCAAAAGCTAGTTAGAAGACAGTGGTAATATCCAGAAAGCTTGAGGAAACAGGCACAAGCAGTGTACCTTTCAGTTAGACATTTGTGACACAGGTGATCACAACAGTGATAAGAAAAAGTACAGTGTTGGTCGCACCTTCTTCTTTATGCCATTTAAGTCTTCCAATCCCTTTTAATTTCTCTCTAAAGCCAATAAGCAGTATTACCTACTACACTTGTGGTTTTTTCACTGGTTTTCCATAGGTTCCATAGGGTTCTAGGTGCACTTGAATTATTAAAACAAAAAGTCACTGATTGGCTGTTGAAAAGGAAAGAGAAAAATCTTTGATTTCACAGTGTTTTGTATGTAAGTCTAATGGGTCACCTTGATTTGGTGGTTATTTGGCAGGGGACTGATCAATTCATGAACTTAGCGAGTCTGCTTGTAAAAGTACCAATACTTGAAAGTAGACTATTAAACATATGTTTTTCTCTCAAGTATTCTGGAGAATATATTGGTTCTTCCTCCTGTTGTGGGAGCAATAAACATTTCTTTTTGTTCTCGGTGACTGTGAGTACGTTTATTTAACAAGCTATTTTTGCTACTTATTTTCTCAGCAAAAACCTACTCAATAGAATAAATAGCAGAACTAGACCTTGGAATTTAACACTTTTCTATTCTGATAACTGGCAATTATAGAAATAATACTCTCAAGAGGAAGAAATTTGTCATATCTAGAGAAAGGGAAACTCAGATGCAAGAGCAGAACAGAAAGTAGAGATAAGGATTTCTGCAAAGCATTTAAGTATCTAAGTGAGATGACCCTGTGTTTTCCTCATTCCCAGTTCTTCAGCCTGTCAAGGGCTGAAACTATTCACCCACCTCTCCATCAGATAAGCACTTCCAACTCCAATGAGTAAATTCACTCTAGGCCTATCTTTCAATGCTGAATGACATCGTCCCTCCATCACCTTAAAAATGAGACCACTAGTGATTAATTAACAATATCTAGAGTATTACTTTAAACACATTAAATTTATTATACATTTGAACTGAAAAATCAAAGCAGATTTCTCAAAATGCAAAAGCCAATGCTTTGACAGTTCATTGCTGTTATTTAAGCAGAGATGGTCAACATACATATTTGGAAAGAGCCATTATAAGATATTAGGCAACATGACACCCTGCAGACCAAGTCCCCTCTTTTGGACACTAACAGGCAACACATGCAATTTACCAATGCATTGTCTTATCCATTGTAGATACAAATATTATTTTAAACAGAACAAGTCAGAAAAGTAACATTCCACATAAATGATTCATGTACCAAACACACAATAAGCTGAGGAAAAAAAAAATTTATTGTATGAATGAAACATCTGGGCCCCAATATCTGTAAACAATACAAACTCAAGCTGAAATTTGAACACATTGTCCAAAGTCACTGGAATGTAAATCAAAGTTACAAAGAATCCTGCAGTTCACTGCACATTTGTCTATCATTTCTAATCTTATTCAAAATCTAAAATGTTAAAGAAAAAAACCCCAAAACAATAACAATTTAAAAAAAGAGTTTACATTTCTGACAAGTTTACATTCAAGTTTCCAGAATAATTAAGCTAATATCTAACCTACTTTCAGTCTCTATAGGTCAATGAATCCACGTATATGAACATACATGTAAATGTATTACACATACTCTACCTCACACTAACTGTATCTGTATACACAGGGAGTCCAAAGATTGATCCACAAAAATAGATGTTTTAGTGAAAACCTTTGGATATGAAATATTTTGTTTCATAGTACATTGAAATCAAACATGTTTATTCTGGCTTCAATTGCTCTTTTTATCTTTATTTGCTGAAAAATCATTTTCAAAGCAAATGTTTTTAATCCAGAATTATTCAGAAGTAATGAAAAAATATTTCAGTGCTTGTGATGACTGTTTATTTCCAAGTTAATTGAGAGGAAAGGAAGAGGTATGTTTATTTTCTCATAAACCTTAGCATATACAAAAATAAAGTGCACAACTTCAGGTACCAAAAATGGTCCCAATGACACTTCGGTGATAACAGGTCTGAACTGGCTCTTTCAAGATGCATTTTTCTACTACGAATGTAGTAGAAAACACCTAAATGTGTTTTGTTTCTGTAATGTGAGCAGCCACATTCATAACAGGAACACATGTAAATGAACAGTATGGGACTAAAATTATGGCTACATGTTCACAGACTGAGAGTATCTGTAGTAAAATCAATTGATGAGGCTTCACGTTATTGTACCTGAGAGCAAATTAGACTCATTCCTTGCTACTGGTCTGCTCACTGAATATTTGATTGACCTGTTAGAAATGGCTTCAAAATATTATGGGTCATAATGGCTTTTTCTTAATAGCTACTTCAGTTCACTTTACATGTGTGGACAGGTGTTTTGAAAAGCTTTACCTTTTCTGGGATAAACCCTACCCCATCTACAAACTCTTGTCTCAGGTGTTAGCTGCAGCTGACAGAACGAGGTTCGGTACAGCACACTCACAACAGAATTTGATGTGTTGTACTCTCGTAGAAATTATCACTCTATCAGCATGACAGCACCAGGATCTTACTGAGTTCATTTTTTATGAAATTAGAATTCATTGTTTATAGCAACAATGTCAATTTTACCATTTAATGCATCCATGGTTCATACATATATTTTTGTTTAGTCAGGGAAGTGTTAAAGTCCTTCACTTGTATATTTTTTTTAAAGCTGTACAGTACCATGTGTCTTAACAATCATGGAAGTTCAAGGAGCTGTCTAGAAGTAACCAAACAACACAGAATTCATCTCTGTTTTTACTAGAATCTTACATCTGTGAAACATCTGATTCAATGCTTATCTTTGAGTAGTCACTTAGGGCAGACATCATTGTACATTTTCTAACGTTGTGAAACTTCAGTCAAGATAGAGGTCACAGCTAAATGAAGAGATCACAAGGGAGACATGTGAAGGCAGAGACTTCTTAACCCATATACTCAAGGGCAGAAAAAAGTAGCCACCATGTATCACTGCTTGAAGCAGGACAGATTACTCAGACACAGAAAATATGGAAGGCAATCACAGTTTAGAAGTTTCCTGGTGCCTGTCATCTAAACATCACATAATACTAAATAAACAGTAATGAATTAAGCTGCTTAGCATATCTACAAAGTAAGTACAGTACAGAAGAAATGCACTTTTTTGTCAGACGTCCTAGTACCCTAAAGCTGCTGATCATAAAATGTTCTGGAGCAATAGTTGCAAGCCATCAAGGAAAAAATTCATATGCTTCCATATGCAGCGTGCTTTGTGAGAAGCTGGGGGTGAAACACTCTCAAGATATTGCTGGTTGAGTAATTTTAAGTTTATATGACTTCTTGAACAAAGGAAAAATGAAAATTTTAAGAGGAATGTTCATGAGAAAAATAAATTATTTTAAAACCAAGTCTATTCTTTACGTTGTTATCCACTGGTAAAATCTCCTTTTGTCAACTCCAAGAGCTCCTGAAAGTTCCATTTCAAAATTTTAGAAGTACAAGATTATTAGAAAAATGGAAATTCAAATTACAATTCATTTATCTGTTCTGATGATTTAGTGTATGCATGCACAACTTCTCACAAAAGTAGTAGCTTGAATATTAAAAACATGTCTGGACATGCTCACTTCCAGTCCTTGTAAGGCTTGGAAAGGAGAGAAAATTATCAGTGTGTAATGATTTTATGTGGACACCTTGACATTGATGATGGGTGTTCAATTTCATACAGATATTTTTAGGATTCTCTCAATTTCTTTAGGAAATTTCAGTAAATATAAATAAAGGAGCTGTCTGCAAGTCTGTATCCTCTAGTGGGAGCACATCTTTATACAGCATAAGAATGTCCTCTAGCATCATTCCAAGCCAGTATTTCAAAACTTTCTGAAAAAGTTTTTCTGCTAATCACAGTTACATATTTTCATATATCTATTGAAAAATAACAATAGTTAATAACTGAACTCAGACTGTAACATCCCTTTCATTTCAAAATATATACCTGCAGCTTTAAGAACTGTTTTCTACCAATGCAACAAATGCATGAAACTAAAGCATTTCTTAAAAAAACCTGCAAAATACTGTGGAAAAATATCAGTGATAAAACAGTATTGGAAGCATTTAACATCAGAGCACCAAATTCTTGGCTTTGTTACCTTGACTGAACCACATTAAACAAGAGAACAACATTTTGTTAGATCTCAGTGATAAGGTCTGTTGATGTGCCTTGGCAGGAAAATTAAAAATGACCTTTGCAAACCACTGAAACAAGTTTGCTCATTCAGTTTCTTTGCTCCTACAAACCATGTGTTCATGGTTTTAAAATAAATAAGTCATAAATAACAATAGTTTAAAACTAAATAGAATTGTATTTGTATTATCTTATTGTATACCTATCATCTTGATTTTTCAAAGGTTTTTGGCTCACATTTATACAAAGCTCTCTTCCATATTTGTGCAGAGCAGAAAGGAATCCACAAGTCTGGGCTTCACTAGCTGCTGAAAATCTGAATCTTCAAGTCCCTCAGGACTCGTAACTGCTAGTCTCCGGAGGGCTGCCTAGAAAAACAGAACAACACAACTGTAATACTGTTAAGGCTTGTTGAAGTCTTCGTTGCAGGAATCCATTATAACTATCTCTAAATGATATCCAAGGCTCAACATTGAGCTGTGCAGCTCTACGGACTCTTCTACCTGGGTAATCTCTCATTACTGTCTTCACCTGGCAGACGAATCTCACTTCAAATGCAGCTATGAAGTGTCAGTTCTTTTGGGGCACATTACTCAGAGTCTGCAGGGACAGTGGTGTTATGGAACATAGAGGTGAGTCAGAGCACTTTGTAAAGCTACCTCTGATCTGCTGCACGTCTCACATTGCCTCTTTGTATCTCAACTCTCCTCTTAGCTTTTGTTCATGAGAACTCTGTGCCACGTGATTCAGAAAACATCTGCTGCTTAAGTTTTGTGCAACTCCCATAAAAGAAATCTTTTAGGTACTAGTGTAGTAGAAAAAAAGTCATACATTTCAAACCATTTGGGAACAAATAAAACTGCCAATAAAACTTTCTACTTGTGAGGAGGCACAATACAAATTGTATTAATGTTACTGTTATCTTCATAAACTCAACCCTTCTAAGAAGTTACTTGTTTTTCTCACTGGAGGAAAAATATGCAACAATTACACACCTTCTACAACCTGACATGACAAATGCTACTGGAAAGCAGGCTGGCTTTCCTCAAGAGCAAAACCTGCCTTATATTAGTAAGGTCTGATAGTCATGATCAGCTTATCTCAGTGCTGCTTGTCAATGCAGCACTAACACGAGTTAATTGCCTGTTTCAAAATATACAAAAACCAAACAACCAAGCTAAAAACACCAAACAGTACAGACCCTCACACTTCAGTGACCATACCTAGTGAAGCCTGAAGCAGCTTATGTCTCAAGGACAATAATTTGGCCACATATTTATCAGAGAGCGTCATCAGGCAGTTACTAAAATACCAGGAGAACTGCTGAGACAGGCAGGTAACATCTCAAGCAATAGGCATGAATTCAAGGAATGTGCAGCAACAACTTCAACAAGACAGAAAAATCACAGTCTGGTTTGCTGCCATCACTCTGTAGCCTCTGCCCTAGCCATACAAGGTTAACAATCCTTCTCAACATGTATGAAGGATGACCACAGCATTTCTTACACTCACGTTCACACTCTCTTCATCCCACAGAATCACAGAATCATTCAGATTGGAAAGGACCCTTGGGATCATCGTGTCCATCCCAAATGAGTCCTGCTTAAACAAAACTTCTCATGTGCTGCTAATCAAAGCTGCGTGACCAAGTTTTATTTTACATTTAAATAACATTAATACTAAAAAGCACTGTCAAATGATGTTCTTCAGTCTTCAGTCATCAAAGCCTATCTCCTCCCCTGGATCACCCATGTCCCCAAAGCACTTTCCTCTCGCAGAATCCTAGGTGAAACTACTCATCTCTACCATTCAGCTGGGGCTCACAGTCCATGCAGTGCATGCAGCTGGGATCTTTCTCCTAAGCAGAGAAAGCATTAATCTTCTGTTGGCTGCTCCTTGGCTGGACACTATATTGTCTTGGAGACTCAAATAAGGGAAAAAAAAAAAAAAAAATGTAGTGAAAGGAAGAAATCTCCTTTCTGTTTTTTTGACCATTTTACATAAATATTTCTGTGTCTGCGCAGATAAAGGGGTGTGATCAAGGCTCAAGGCTGAACAGCAAATACAGCATCATCAGAGAACGGAACTTCAGCATCACTGAAACCTTAAATTCTGAAGTGTTGCAGTGAAATTTTTTAACTCTCAGTAATGAAGATGGACCCATTTTTTCCTTATGTGCTTAAATCTTCAATCAGAGGATAAATAATTGACACTGTAGAGGATTATGCTTAGGGGGAAAAGCAGGAGACCCAGACATGAATCTAAAACATTCCTGCAATACTTATGAATTTTGAAATCTAAAGGGCTGGGGGTTTTTTTCTGCATTTTTCAGGATAAACATGAAAGGAAGATGAAAATGTACCTACCAAACACGCCACTAAAACAGAATCGCTGTTATTTCTTTCTGTTGGTGATCTGCAGAGTTTAATTAGGCGAGGAATACCTGGGTGCACAAAAGAGTATCAGGAGAAATAATTTAGAAATACACACTACTTATTCTGATATGGGTACTTTTTCAGCTATTCCATATTTATGTGGATATGATCTCTAATGCAAAGATTATATACAAATACTTAAGGGACTATCCATGAAGCTATGCAGTTCAGAGCAGCCATAATTAATAACTGGAAAACATAAACAACCAAATGCATTGGTTTTACCCACTATTCCTGTTTTAGAGTGGAAATTGTGACCTCCATGTCTTCCCTATCAATCCTCCCATACATGCTTAAAAAATTCCAGCCAAAAGAACAGGTTTTTTCCTGTTAGATTCACCACACCTAAACCTGCAGAGGTCCAAGTTCTCTGTCCACTGGCAGATCCTGCACTAGGGTGTAAATAAAGGAATGGAGGAGGCCGACTTGCCAGTTAGCACAGTCTGCTACAGCTCTGTGTTGAGTGGATGCTGCACCTCAGGTTCCTCTGGGAAACAAGCCAGAGCTTCATTTAGCACAGCCTTCTCAGTCACTCTCTGGACAGACAGCATGGGGAACCTATTCCATAAAGCGTACCCAGGGAGAGTAAAAATTAAAAAAAGTTTCTCCATGACTGGCAGCTCCTCCCTCTTGTTCAGTCTGCCATTAAGCTAGGGATGGATCCTTACAGCTGAGCTTTACAGCTGCATCTGCCACTTCAGGATCTCGGCTGAGTCGTGCCAGCGTAACCGCAGATTTCTGTTGGACTCGCTCACAAGCGGCAACTTCTGCTGAGTTTCCCGAAGAAGATCTTTCAAAGAGCATTTCCATTAAAAGCTGAATACCTAGAAGGATGTAAGAGCCATTGTTATCCTCTCTCCAGCAAAAAACTCAGTCCAAAAAAGTAAAAGGTAAAAACAAGCTAAGTAAATATAGACCAATGACTGCCCAAATAAGGCATGAAGAATGTATAAATGTGAACTGCAGCTTGGCCATCAGCATTCAGACACATCGGAGGTGTGCAGAAGTTTGTCTTTGCTAGGAAGCTACAGAACTTCTGGAACTAGAAAATGCACTAACCATGCCCTCCACCAACTTCTCAACTCCTCTACAAGTTGGTACTTTAGATTTCACAAATTTATCTCAGTCAAACAAAATACAATTCTCTGTCTGCTTCTAAAAGTAACCTGAGGCTTAATACTAGCCTAAAAACCTGTAGGGAGATATTTCAGGTCTCTCTACATGAAGCTTTGCCTTGAATTAAAGGAAAGTAAAACTTTTTTTCAGTTTATGTATTTTTCAGCAAGTTTTTAAAGTTCCCAACTCAAACTCTTTAAGGGTGTCTTAGAATGGAGAGTCCTTGAATAAAAGAAATTATTAAATTCTACCTCCTGAAGTTTACTGTGAAACTAACTCTTCACTTCAGAAGAGACAGCATCATCCATGTTGAAATGGTTTCATTAACTTATTGTTGCCTGTAGGAGTTGATTTTCTTATTGTACTGATTTCTATTTTCTAGATTGTTTTAAATGTAAGGACAATTATGTGCTATTAGACTCCATATTCTATTAGGCATTCAGATTACGCCAGGTAGCATCAGAGGATTTTAACTGCTAGAACATTTGCATAAATAATTAAGAGAATTAGCATCAGAATCATGCAGGTAGATAATAGTCGACATACAAAAAAAGTCAAAGTTGAGAAGAAAAAATATCTAAACTCTCCAGGATTCAAAGTCCTTTCTCAGTTTGTAAATCTGGCTTTTGAACAGCATCTGTTTATTACAACATTAGGCAGATGCAAAAAAGTCTTCACACGCAAGATGAGTGACAGCCCTCCTCAAAAGCCTGGCTGCAAATGGCTCTGTGTGAACTTCCATTACAGAGTGTACACAAACTTCACTTCACGTTGTGATTGAAAACTCAAATGAACATCTCCAATTCTGTAGTATGTAGCGTGAATCAGGCCTAGCTGGTATAGCTTTTAGTATAATTTCATGAATTTCAATCAAGGTTCTGCTGTGGCAGACGCAATACGATCAAACAGCTATCCCAAACAACAAAAGAGGTTTTGATGTGCTCAAGGAAACAGATAGCCAAACTATGTAACCAATCCGTTTATCTCAAAGGAGCACAAAAGCTTCTAGGGCATATCCAGATCGTGAGCACTAACAGCAAATCCGAAACAGCAGCACAAGTCAAACAGACAAGTCACCCATAGGGTATTCTCTACCCAGTTCTCCAATTACAGACACCTAGGGGCCTGGGAAATGTCAGGGTCTTACTAAGAGTTTCTAGAAAAGACCCTGGGTAGGGAAGCCTGATATGCCTGCACCAAGAGGTCCAGGACCACCTCTCCAGCCTTCAGGAACACAGGCAGCTTGGACCAGGAGCACGGCAGGAACCAGCACATGGACCTGTCCAACCTCTCTCTGTGTCTGCCCCAATCCTCCCATGCAACAAGGACACCATATAACCACCATGCTAACCTGCCTTGCTTCTCCCCTCACTGCACTGGCTTCTGTATAGGACAGGGAAGTCAGGTAATTTGCAAAATGACATCTATCTGAGATTAAATTGCTTTAGTATCCAGATCCGTTCAACCTCTGCACTGTCATTTGGTCTCACACTACACCACCTAGTCACCTCAGCAAGTCCATCAAATGCACGCTACCTCTGCGCACACAGAGATCACAGCAAACAAATCAGTTGTGCCTGATGCTTGCCAGTCCTATTTGTGTGCACAGAGCTCAAATTTCCCACTGAAATGCAAGAAACATTTAAATCCAATCTTACATAGGAATTGGCCAGTTCTATTTCAAGACATGCTTCCATGCAGATGCTTTCTGAACCCCCTTCTCCCACATACAGCCATTTCTGAGATTCAAACAGATCCAAACTCTAATCGTTCCTATCCAAACCTTAAATAAATTGTAGAAGGGACACTCCTAGGCCAGAAAAAGCAATATATGTGGAAGCTTCACTGTAATTTAGTATCTCCCACAAAACAAACAAACAAACCAAAGCAGATGTCTGCCTTTATTGCTTGGCCATGAATTTGCTGGCAGATGTATTAATAAGGCAGTTTTATCTTCCTGTATTCTTATCCACAGTATTAACCTAACTTCTCAGACTTGTGGACCTATAATACCTAGGGTTTTTTCATCAAAATTAATTTCTCATAATAGGATATTTAAAGAAGTGTGGAAATAAAATGGCAACTGTGGAATATTAGTAAAAATACAATGCTCTAAAATTTGGAATACTTTTGAATGCCTGCATTTTGTGTCACATTTTCCACAGGTATGTGTGGCTCAGTATCAGATGTCTTTCCATGTGCAAGAACTGGCACCTTATACAACGTAACTACCAGAGTAAAGGTTGTTGAAAGACTTTGCGCTACCTTGCTTTAGATCTGTAAGTCACAAACACACAACTTCAGCAATATGGTCATACAGGCAAAGTTTTCTAAACTTTGGGGGTTTATTTATTTTGGTAATTTTATTTATTATGGTAATTTATTTCAGTTACAGAACCATCTCAAAGACTCATTTTGCACCCTGAAACAATATACAATATCCAGTAGAGACAGGATGCAAAATGAGTATTACTAGTGAAGTTTTTCTCCTTCCCCTTGTCACCACTACTTTCCCCATCCACACACGTTCTCCACAAACCAATACAGATTATAGTTCAGCTAAAATACATACCATTTCCTTGAATGATTTCTGAAGCACACTGGTCCAAGACAGACATGTTTGCCAATATTGTTACTACCTGTTATAAAAAAAGAGAAGGAAATACAAAGTATTGCCCTACAGCTCAGTAATATTAAATAGCACTGTGGTTTATAAAATTTGTGTGGCAGAAATATGGCAAACTCCATAAAATTAAAAAGCATTCTTGAAGTTGAACAGTCTGTTCCCACCTTTGTGATTTCTCAGGGGTCTTTATCTTACATACTAATACATACATGCTAACTGAAATCCAGGCAAGATCAGTAAAACTGCTTTTTCTCATGCTCCTATACTCATGAAGAAAAGTCTGTCCTAGAGAGATCTATACAGCAGATTTGTTCAGTGGTCAAAGTGGTAGAAAGAGGATGAGAAAAATTTATCAAACCCAACCAACAGAAAAAAACCCCGAGTCCTACAAAGAATTCCGCCAGGAGCTGCTTGCCCTCAGGAACCAATCCTGTAGTGATGTTCTGGCTCAGGCAGAGCTCACGGTGAAGGCTGAGGACCAGCACATAGCATATGGTCAGCAGCGCTAAGTTCTTGCTACCCTTCTGCTTCAGGGTTCAGGCAAAATGTTGAGAAACCCTCACAACAGCTTTGCAGTTTGGAGCCTTGATTCAGGGGAGTATTTAGGGAATACTTTTCGGTTTTATTGAAGCTGTAAGTTGTGTGTATGTCAAAGCACTGTCCCAAAACGAGCTGGCTGTCCCAGTTTATACCTTTCCTGAACTCAGACCTAGATTAGCTTTTGTAACAACAGAAGCATGTTTTGGGATCCTGATTTATAGAATTCCTTATTCAAAATGGCACTGATGGTTTTCAAGATTGGGTGCGACTCAGCTTGCCTGAAGTGGTACAGCAAGTCCTTGACAGAAGCTGGATCATGTGGAGCTGTTGGCTTTCAGACACCCATTCCCTTTTATCGATATCATGTAATTTCTCTCATACATCCGGCAAGATATTATCTTTTTAGTTTACCATTCAAATATCTCAATATTAACAACATGAGAGACCAAATAATAAGTGTTATAGATTATTAGAATACAAAATAGAAATAATGTTATTTCTTAAAAATATTTTATTTTCTCTGTTCTTGTTGAGGAAAACTGATCAGCCTCAAAAATAGCAATCAATTTGAGAACTGGTTATCAGCTTTGTAATGGTACAGTGTCAGTTCACAAACAAGCAAACTTCTTAAATGTAAGTAGGCATGAGATCAAATCACCATTCTGGTCTCACTTTGCCATCTTGATAACAAGGATGACTCATTTTCGGTGCTGTGACATCAAGGTCCTCCACTTTTGAAGGTAGTGTTAACAGTGTCATCTCTCTGAATAAATATACTTACTTAGGATGCAAATGAGTTGCTGAAACTCTACAGAGTGACAGGTAGAAATATGGTAACTCAGTATATGTCTATGTATTTATTCCATATTAATTATTAACTGTGTTTCAGGCACAGTGTATATGTTTTCTCATTCTAAATTATATCCTGTTAATGAAAATTGCTTCCTCTGTGCAGAATCTGTACCCCATGTGGCTCTCTAAGCCACAGATGAAGAATTCAATTAACCACAATTTGAATACATGCCAATTATTCCACTGCTTCAAGTTATTTTGTCTAATAAGTATTTTCATACATAAAAATATTTTGTGTGTATCTTTTGACACCAAAAATTATTTGAGGTTATACCTATACCTCCTTTGTGTTGATTATGTGGCCCCCTACATTTGCAATGCATTTATGAACTAGCCTAATGAGTTTCTATGTATCCTTCTTCAGCAGGGTCTATAGGAGACCCTTACCATCCACAACAGTCAAGTTCTACTTATATTATCTTTTAAAATCTTAGTAGAACTTGACAGGAGTTAAACTACAGATTAGCTCACTCCATATGGATCTAAAAGTGTTTCTCATTATTGTGAAACCAGCTAATCAGGAAGAAAGGTGCAACAGGATTTGGAATATGAATGAGCATGGTTTAGCCTGTTAAAGGGGCAATATCTTCCACATTTTAGGGTCACTTATCTCACCTGGGGGAGAGGGAAGTGTCTACAGAAGTGGAAGATGTGATGCTAATATACCTTTATTAAAAATAAAGGCACACTTTTCAGTAATCTTTTATTGACAGTCCCAACATAAATATAAACACACAAGCTCAACATGAGAATTAGCAAGTAATTTGAGTGGTAAGGTAGATCAATATAGTATTACTAATTCTCTTAAGTAATTAATACTTTAAGGCTGTTTCATTGCTAAGTAAACTTTTTTCCTACTTATTATGAGAGTGTTTTGTAATTCATTCAAATAAATGATATAAGGATAAATCAGAGTGTGTCTCAAAGTTCCAGATACCCATCTTCAGAAACAAAGGGACATTCAACAGCGAATCAGAAGCAAGATGAAGTCTTTGTTTCTGAATGTAAATTAAAAACAACTAAACTTAATAATTCAAGATCAATCCACAGGTAGACGGCAAAAGAGCACATACAGTAGGGGTCAAGAATAGGTAAGAACATGTCAAGAAGACAAGGAGAAAAAAAGCCAAACAACTTTGCTAAGGAATCTCTAGAAGTTTTCTCTGGAACATATTTCTTAAAATAGAAAACTTAATTCCCATTGCTTCTGAAACACTGTTTATGAGCTCATCTGCTCAGAACCAAGGCTGAAATCACAACCTTCACCTAGACAGCGATTCTGATTTGGAAAAAGAAGATCAGTGGCAAAACTCAGAGGCTGTATGGAATGTGCCATCTCATTTCCTGAAGGACCAAAGGCAATCAGATGACAGACACAGCAAGACGCATACATACATAACCATCGCTGACTCACAGCTCTGTGATGGGCACAGCCTGCAGCAAAGCCTGTGTTTGGAGTTTCTGCAGTCAACAGCCCGACACCAGCCTGATTGCACTATGAACCTGGCAGGCAAGGGCAGAAAAGAAAAACTGCAATGAATTGTGCTGACATAGCATGTTTCCTCTAGAGACACTTTACCCTGAGTAAGTGCAGTGTCTGCCCAACTTTACAGATGATTAAACAAAAAAGCAGAGAAGTTAAATTGCTTCTTCAAAATCAGAGCAGCAGCAATATTAGGAACAGGAAGAAAAACCTCACCACACTAAGCTAGCAAAGAAAAGCAGAGTTCTTCAGCTTAGCTGGGATTTTATTCTTCCAACTGTACGCCTGGCTTTACAAGCTGAAGCACACTGTCTTACCCTGCATCAAACCAAATGTGAAAGGCAGTATGTAAATCTAGAAAGGTGTGTGTGGCTGCAGGAAGGCTGTGTGAGCACGCTGTCGAACCACTTGCCACTGGTACCTATTACTTACAGCTGATCTTGAAAATAATTTTCGAGAACTAGACAGGAGTCTTAGATCTACTGAAGGCAGACCTGGCAGAGGCAGAGCACCAAGCTTTACTCCTAACCCTGTCACTGGCTGCTTGTGTAACACGCCAGAGGTGATTGAGACCCAGCAAGCCACAGGCATTTCTTCTGTGGGAAAGACCAGCTGGTAGCTCAGCACTGGAATGGATATTTTATTTCTGATCCAACAGGGAGAGGGAGCTCCTTTTCCTGTACTTATTTTGCTCCAAAAAGAGAGCTTTAAAAAGTATAAACAAGGACTCTTCATCAAGTGCCTTTCCCCGATCAGTAATTTTGTTAGCACTCCTCTCATTAAAAACATTGCTCTCAAAGTCTTTCACTGAGTAACACGCAATATTTAAAAAACAACATGTTTTTTTTTAATGTTGGGCCCTGTGACAGAGAGATGTACGAGACAACCCGTACCCAATATTTTCTAACCACAGAAACCCTGTTTAAGAA
>WUAM01000332.1:3451500-3466982 GCA_024336885.1 Actenoides hombroni
AGCCTGAGTGTGCACTAAGTACCCCACAGACATATTTTTTGCCTTTTTTTTTTTTTTTTTTTAACTTGTCACAAAGCCAATGCAGGATCAAAAAATACTATTAAGGAGAGACTGGCCAAACTGCACCCAATGAGCTTGCACAGCTCTCGCATTAAAGCTAGGTCTTTAAATCCCTTGCTTGGAAGAGAACAAGGAAAATGAGCATAAAGTACACAGGGTTATGCTTTTAGAGTGTCTGAGGTGTTCTAAACTTGTTCATTACACAGTTTAGGTAGATACATCATATATGCACACCTTGCTCTGGGTTATAGGAGACCCACTGACGCAACGAAAGACTGCAACAGAGCATAGCCAGTGGGATAGCTTAAACTGCAGAAACAATCACCTGTTAACAACCAAACCCAGCAACGGCAGGTTCTCTGTAGACAAGGGCATAATCTGTGAACTGGCAAATTTCAAAACGACTACGTTTTTCCATCTGTTCACATATTCCTGAAAAATTCATCATGTTGTCAAGTAGGTAGGCAAATGTGTTTAAAAGGGACAGAGCATGAAGATTTATGGAATCGATTATGGACAGGTTTATGCCAAATTCACATAAATTCACTAATTAAAATCTTTATATGAATAAAACTAATGTAACTCTGACACTTTACAAATACAAATGATCAGAGCTTTTCCAAACATCACTGAGTAACTTTCAAAAACTGGCCTTTTTTTTTTTTTTTTTGCAGTTCTGAAAAAGTGTGGGCTCAATTGTCTGTTACTTGGATACTTCATAGATATGAAGAAGAGTTGTGAAGGCTCAGCACTGAAATATACTTTGTCAAACAAAAACAAACCCATGTTTGTGTTGTACACTCAGGAAGACTCTCAGGTCTGCTGTTCAAACCGCATTCTCTGTCTATTCAAACCTTCCTCAGAACACAAACATTAAGTCCTGCCCATTATCACCACAAAGGGTATTCAGCAAATTTTTTATTCACAGTTTTGTTATTTATTAGTACAGAATGTTGAGTTATCTTAATTACCTACCCTGCAATGGCCGTGAATTAAATTATTTGATAAGCACTGACAGTTTCTGTATTTTACAAGAAAAGCTTTCAGATTGATGGGAGTAAAAATTACCCTCTGGAAGATCATTCATTGGGATGCGCTTTTTAATAGGCAATAAGACTGTATCGTTGGAACTCTAATAACATAGATAAATACAAAAGAAATTATATCTATATTTTTTCCTCAGATTACAAATGGGATTTTGTATAGAAGCTCAAGTACTGGCAAGAAGAGGAAGAATAAATTTTCAACATTAAACTTTTTCTTGACAAGCTTTCAACATTAATCTACCTACAGCAAAATATTTCCTCCTAGTTATGGCAGAATTCTACAGCTCGAAACACCAGATTCACATAATTCACTTGGCTTCAAGGTATATTAATAGATCTCAGTGTCAAGAATTAACATATGTCCCCACAAGATGATTTAGTAGCCAAAGTGTGCTAGACAATATCATATGCAGAACCCCTCAGCTTTGTCACCTTGAAACCTCCCCAGATCACACCTTGTCTGGGGTCCGAAGGATGTTAATAACAGCAGTCAGTGTAAAAAGTTAAACATACTCAAAAATACTTCGACAAGAAACTTCTCCTAAGATCTGGTAACAGGATACAGCACTCTTCAGCTCTAAATTTACGGGTTAAAAATGCACTTGGCCAACTCTTATTCAATGACCTCGACAAAACGACTTTAAAGTAGTTTTATGCTATTGCAGAATAAGTAACGGTTTATGCAAGACAGGTACAAGCACATGGTTAGATTTTTCATCACTACTGATTGTTTATATCTACACTATAAAAAACTTCTAATACACTATAAAATGCTTCTAACAATACGGGGTTGTACTCAACTTTTAAATTACATGTTTGATTTTATTTGCTAAGTAATTGTTTGGGAAATTGGGAGTTGCTAAATTGGAAATAGAAGTGGATATGCTTTCATTCAGCATAAAGTTAAAGCATATATTCTGGATCCATGAAAGCCAGCACTAGTTAGTTTTTCTCCTTTCTATTCAGAATCATGTAAAATACCAACAAATTCAGCCAAAAATTTGCCCTGTACACTTTTCTCTCCCATCTTAAATATAGAAAATAAAATTAAATAATTCTACTTTAGCAGGCAAGCCCATTTATAAGTGTCTAGCAATAAATTTTAAAATGACAGGGGAACAATCTAATAAAAGCACTTTAACATCCAAAAAGAAATTGCTGCTCAAAGCATTTTTATAATTAGCTTTCACACTGAAAGGAACTTTGGATGGCTGCCCTGTTTTCTGTTTAATTTTGGTGAAGTAATCAGCTAAATGTCAAATCTGTTCATCACCTTGGCAATACAAAAGAACCAGTTAGCCAGATAATGCAAACAAATGAATTCCATGAATGCAACAAGATGCTGTGGGGTCCCTGCATTTGAGGAATGGCGTTCAGTAAATGCTCGATCACTAATATTTCAGTATTGATAACTGGAAAAATGCCAGGAACTTACATCCTTATGAGCATAGCCCTGTTACAGAAACTTAATCCAAGTGACAATATAAATGTGTGACCACTTTACTGCATAGACCAAGTCTTCTGAAAGGAAAAGAATTTCTTTTCTCTGCAGCACGAATAGATGAGTTCTGGGGCAGCCCTCTTTTTTTATTCAGTATACCTGTTCATCCTCCTAAAAATATTACAGAAATATAGGCATCTGTTAAAGATACCCATACAGAACTTGGGATGAATTGCATTAATGAGCTCGTAATTTGAACTATTACACACAACAGTCTTAACTCTCTGCTTTCCACGAGAGAGTTCAAGGCAGGCTTTCCATGCCACTCTGTGAACCAAGACCCGTTGCCTTCTTTTTAATTATGCATGCCTTCATTTGTATAAAATGCACTGAAGTATATGTATATTATACTGTGACTTTCCCTAATGTTCCCATTTGTCCACTCTTAACACTCAGGTAATCTCTACATATTGATAAATTTTCTCAAAGGGTTTTTTCATGTTCTTTAAATTGATCTCCCAAGTCATCTTGCTGAGTTTGGAAAACCTTAGAGGCTACTGGCTGATTTCCCACTGTCAAATCCATGGGTAATGTTATCAGCCTACAAGCCGGTGTTTCTGGTAAGCAGCACCAGCAGTTTCCAATGCAATTTTAAAGTAAGAATGGAAGGGAAATGGTGAGATCCAGATATAAGACAGCAAATGTGGAAACAAAACCACAAAAGGGGATCAACCTTCCCAGAAGGGTAGAGGAGAATTTCAAAAGCAGAGGTTGCAACAGTCAAGAACTGACAGATCTTAGAATGCCTTGGGTCATTGTTTGTTCTATCCTTTCACACATGCTGTGTATTAGCACCTCCGGCTTGAAGCTAGGACAAGTTAACTATGTAGGTGAAGACATGAACATTAGCAGACTAAATAGAAAGTGCATAGCTGAATAAAACCTCAAACACATTAAAATTCATGGGATGAGGTGGAGGGAGACAAGGAAGGAAGAAAGGAAAAGAGTCAAGGAAGGAAGGAAGGATCGTATTCAGAAAATGTTTAAATCCTCTGCTCAGCATTCTTTGAACACAATCTACTTCACTCCCCAGACCATCACATGAACCATGAAGTTACTTCACTCTCCTGCAACTCCATTGAAAATGTCATCCAGCAGAATCTATTATTATAATATAATATTATATACTGTTATTTTGATGACTTGTTACTCATTAAATGAATAACTGAAAATGAAGGCTGAAGTATATCCTGTGTCAACTTCTGTAACTTCTTCTGAACCAGTAGAAGGCTTACAAGCGTTGCTTAATTTCTACGTTGAAAGAAAGGGAAAAGGACAAAAGTATTCTAACCTTGCACACAATGATCTTTCATATTTTCATATATTCTTCCTGCTCTGGCAGGGGGGTTGAACTCAATGATCTCCAGAGGTCCCTTTCCAAGCCCTACCATTCTTTGTTTCTACGATGTTTGAACAGTTGCCCCGCCAAATGCTCTGCAGATATAAACTAACTTAGCTCCACTACCTGAGGACTGTGCCGATTCGTACCAGACGAAGATTTGGTCATCTGTTTTTCAAGTGAGATGGTATTTTAATAGACTAGTGCCATTAAAATGCCCACCAAAACTAATCCAAGTATTCACAGCTACCGCAGCAGCAGCAGTGACCAGTGACTAAAACTGAAATTATTTTTATAACTACTGCTGTACAACAGTGGCCATGGGACCTAATTTATAAACCATATTGAATACAAGTTGAGTGGTTCCTAATTCTGTAGCTTTAATACTGCTGGCAGTAACATTAGCTTCGTATCTAAATTGGCTGTGAGTGGGTGCTTTGGTTCATGGCAACTTCAGCTAAAGTTTCCCTTTGGAACTTTCTTGCTTCAGAATATGGTCAAGCTAATAAAGAGGAATATGTTTTTCCTTGTATTTAGCCATCAAGGGGCAGTGTGAAGATGTTAGAGTCTCTCTCTCATTCTGCCACAGCTAAAAGTCAGTCACAATAATGACTGTGTTATCTGTCATCTCAGGAGCATATAAGAAAAGGGAAGAACTCTGTGTGTTCACATATGATAAAGTTAGAGATTAAGCTCTTCAAGGTATGCAACACATGACAGAAGCCAAAGTTTTCTCAGATTCTCTTGCCCTACATTTTGGAAGCCTGGATATACTGACTTGTTTTAAGTTGCAGGAATCAATTCCTATTTGTAGCATTTTCTTGATACCTGCATTACAAATTCCAGAAAGTATGTGTTTGTTTCTTTTAAATAATGGATAAGGTTTTATATATTATACTTTGGGGTCTGAATTTCATTAAAATGGAGCCATACAGACAAAAAGGACTCGACAACAAGATGAGAGGAACTGTCATGTGTTATATAAGAATGCTGAACAAGATACTGGGACCTGAAGTCGTAATTAGGGAAAGACCATATATTAGTATTTTTCACATAGTCCTCATTTTTATTTACCCTGGGGGATCATAGTCTGAGGAAAAGAAAAATAACAAACCAACCCAAACACCTCAACTATTCCTATAAACAAACAGGGGCTCCAGGGTTATGCATAGCAGGGCACTCCAGAAAATGAGATGTAATCACTGAAAAAAAATGTACTCTGATCATCTAGTTTTAAATAAATAATGTCACAGGCACTTCATTGCATGAGGACATATTCTCACACCTGGTGTCTGGCATTTAAAAACAAGAACACTCTTTCAACATGTTTGATTACTTTGTATTGTTTAGTTTTTGGTGTGACACCATGGATTTTATTTTCAAGTGTCTGTTAGCGTACCACTTCACAAGCAAAAAAAACCCATGCACACCATATTTTTAGAGGACCCTCTTCAACTGCTACAATTACGAGAAAGTGTCCCTATCCAAAAGCATGAAGGTCACAGTCAGAGAATCAGTCATTATCAGCTAATCTAACTCATCCTAGTGTCTTTCTTCTCTCAGGAAAGGTATCTGATAAACTTCCTGGTAGAATTCTGAACGTGCTGAAATCAATAATTTCAAACCTTAACAGGATTATGCTAGAGAGTTAATAAAAGGCCTTATTATTATTACTGTAATTTCACATAAAACTTTCTCATCAGATTAAAATTCTTAATACAGGACATAGAGTCACAGAATGGTAGAAGTTGGAAGGGATCTCTGGAGATGATTGTGTCCAACCCCCTTGCCAGAGCAGGGTCACCCAGGGCAGCCCACACAGGAACAGATCCAGGCAGGTTTGGAAAGTCTCCAGAGAAGGAGCCTCCACAACCTCCCTGGGCAGCCAGTTCTAGTGCTCCATCACCCTCACAGTAAAGAAGTTCTCATGTTGAGATGGAACTTCCTGTGTTCCAGTTTGTGACCATAACCCCTCATCCTATCACTGGGCACCACTGAAAAGAGCCTGGCCCCTTCTACTGGACACCTACCCTTCAGATATTTGTAAACATTAGTAAGATCCCCTCTCAATCTTCTCTTTTCCAGGCTAAACAGCCCCAGGGCTCTCAGCCTTTCCTCATCAGAGAGATGTTCCAGTCCCTTCATCATCCTCATAGCTCTCCATTGGATGTCATTATACTATGTGGTTTGAAACAAACATAACCTTATCCTATGCTCAAAGTATAGCAATGAAAACACCACAGCAGAGAGTAGAGAGAGTGAATGAGCAATGGAGATAGCACAGGATGTCACTGTTTTACTTTAAATACAAGTTTCTGCAGATGCATTCAGAAACAGATTCTTATCCAAACAATTTTCCTGCAAATAGTTCTCATTTCAATGCAGTCAGTTGGTTTAGCCTAAAAGATATCCAGAGTTTCTGAAATGCAAGGCCTCTGCAGTATTTGAGCCACATGTACACTAAACACACAGTAACAGTAGGACTTCTGTCTAACAGAACATATTGAATAAATACAGCAACTTGTTCAGGAAAATGTTCTGTCTAAATTCACATAATTGCCAAAACTGACTCAGTGTTTCACCCATGTTGTTCTTTCTAAAACTTTTGTTGTTTTTAAGAAAAGCACTGTGAGGCACCAAGTGGTTATATAATTGTTTGCTACATTCACTACTTTGCAATGGCTGTTGAATTGTTTTAATAAATTAATTTAAATAAATTAGCTCCAGAACTGACCCTCTTTGTACCAGATGTTTATTGGTAGAGAATTTTTACAAGCAAGTTACAGAGCTTTACGACAGCCATTTATAATGAAAACAGTCACAGCACTTTAGCCATAAAACTTTTAGTGAGCAACTCAATAAGAGTCCATTCGTGTTGTAATAACAACAGAGGAAATTGCTACCCTTATTCAAACAAGAATTTTAGAGAAGTAAAAAAGTAGCAGTTTTCATCTGGTGAAAATTGATGGAACTTTACTGGCTGCAGCAGACTCAAGCTATTTGGTCCTAAAAGTCCTCTCCTGACAGTTAGGGAAATCTCTTTGGGTCTCCTACAAACATTGATTTATTTCTATGACTGCAATGGCAATAAAATAATTTCCGAATTGCTTTAAGCATAAGAAATTCACATTTAAGATCAGCTGTTTGCATGGAATCTTTAAGAGCAGTCAGAGATCTACGATGAGCCATCAGGTAAAATGACCTCAGAGGTTTTTCTTCTCCATTAACACCTTCCAGTACTGCTCTTTGGTCAAAAATAGTTGCTATATATGTTCCATATTAGAAGAAACAAGAATATTGCCAAGAGTCTGACAAAAAGGAATATTTTACAAGCTGAATTTTGTATTGTTTACTGCCCTACCAGGTCTCAACATAAATAAACATCCTCATCGAGGATAACAAACATATACATTTAAAGTTAAGCTAGTGCTTGAATGCTGCATTGGAGAAGGAACAAACCCACACATTTGCTTACACTTTCAACAGAGATTATTTTTTCAGCAAGCAAAGCCTTCTACAACATAGCACTTTAATACAGAGGCAGTTCCAATCTACATTCAAAATCATATTTCCAAATCAGGCGTATTTTTATAAATTGATCTCACAGCAGAAAGCCATGTCAGAACTCCCTGACAGAGAATTTACCCTAGTGAGAAGGTTGCAGCTTCAATAGTTCAGGATATTCTCTGGTTATTTTAGATGAATAAAGAATGTGTAAGCATTATGTTATGGCAAAGAAAACTTCAACTTGCCAAATTTTTGCACGAATCTGGGAAAATAAGCACATTGTTGAGGAAAGCCCCACATGCTGTTCTGACTCTGTCATCCAGTCACTGTCTGTTTTTATACTAGTGCCCCTAATCTATGAGCCAGTTTGTTCACTCTTAGAATGATACTCATAGGAGATACTATGACAGAGGAATCTTAACAACTAGCAAATACTAAATACTAGAATTCCCCAATAGCAGTCAAGGTTCACTTCACATAAGCAGTAAAAACTCTCATTCCATATGCCAAACCAACCTACTCCTCCAGATCTGGAAAGCCCAAGTCTGGGAGAGAAATTTCATACCATCAGGCTTCATTCTGCCACTTGCCATTCTGTAAATAACACAAGAGCCACTGTAGCTCTCCACAGAATGGCACAGGGCTCCAGGAGAGGCTCCAGGAAAGGCTCCGAGGATTAGGACCCGAGGATTAGGACCTATTCTCTTTGGCTTCAGAAGGAAAGCAGAGATAACAACATGGGACACCTGGAAGAGATCCTAGAAAAATGTGACAACTAGAAAACAGGGATATAAACATGTCACTCCGAAATCAGAACTATCGAACCCCTGCAGACAAAGAACTTAACTTCAGATAAAGTATATCAAACTTAGAGAAAGAGTTAAAGTTCTGTTAAAGATCAAAGAGTCTGAGAGAAAGAAAATGCTGTTTTGAAGGTCTGCCTTGCTAAACACTAGAATGAAATAGCAGCTTACTGGATTCCCTCAGGAGACTTGCTTGCAGTGCCCTCTCCCTCGCAACAGCACTAACAAACAGGAGAGATGTCATTTGCTCGAGAACCTATTTTAGAATATTTCAGATTGTAAATATGGAAACAGATATTTTTGTAATATTTCAGCTCTACAGATGACAAAGAACAAAAGGAAAAAATCATTGTGAACATGTTTCTATATATACTAGGATTGGAAGCTCTTTCAGCCAGCTCTCAGTACTGCTGTGTCCAGCTTCATTGGGCAGCAGATAGAGCCCCAGTCATGTTCTTCTCACCCCTGGGAACGTGTTGAGACAAGACTGAGTCAGCACTGTAGGCAATGATAGTGACTGCTAAGGAAAAGCCAGTGCAAAGTTAGTATTATATCACTCCCACTATCTTTTGCCAGAGGCGAATTCAGTGTATTTTTGAACTGTACTCTGATGTGTGGTGAAGAAGGTAAGGTACACAAATCAAGGCTCAATAGAAACACACTATGCCACGTTTACAGACAACAAGGAGCCTGAGGGAAAAAGAATAATCAGTGCAAATAATTTTTTTAAATGACCCACACATTTTATTCTTGCTTATCAAAAATTAGCAGCCTCCAAACAAAAAGTTCAGGCTACTCATGTTTTCTTTTGCTCTCTACATATAACTTAAACAAGAGATGTTCTAAGTAAAGATTGTTCAAAACTTTGGCTTCGACCAAGTCTCTGGTATGCTGAAAACTACTGCCTCTCACTTCCCATGAACAAAGAGCATGCTGCAGGCTTGGTTCACACAAAAACTGTGAAATCTGCCTTGCAATTCAGGCACATTAATCGTATGAAAACCAAAATTCTTACTGTTCCCCGGTGAAGTGAGAGCCACCAATAAAAGTCCACAGAATCAAGACCTAATTGAGCCAAGAACAGTTCCACATCCCATATTGTCCTAAATTTCATTATAGGTCTTTACAGTTACTAACACTTTCAGAGTGTCAGTTACAAAGTTCTCCTTAATAACCCAAACAACAGTTGTTCCATTGAACGAGTGGGCTTTTGTTTTCAAAATATTTATGGAATTGTGGGTTCTGGAAGAGTGTGTGTATACACACAGTAGTTAGCATCACAGATTGTGCTCTTTGTGCTTTTTCCTCATACCCAAATCAAATACCAGTAGCATTTATTTCCATATTATTCCACATCAAAATATTTTTGCTATGGCTGAGAGCAAAGATAGCAGCAACACTGTTGGAGTACTTGAATTAAATCCTTTCTCTCACTGCCTCTGGCAGTTTTTCCTGAAAGCCTATGGGCAGACATTTGTCACAGCAATGTGAAATGGTGTTAACTGTGAAGTCTACTAACATCAGTCCACTTACTAGATGTGTCTTCACAGTCCCCAGCTATATATTGTCCTTGAATATATATACAACTTAAATAAGTTTCCAAGTTGCTTTTATTTCCTGAGACTGTTATGTCATTCCTGGAAGTTACAACAACTGTTTGACAACTTTAGAGAGAGCAACTTTTACATTTAGCATTCAGACCCCGAAGAGAACATGCGTGTTTCTAACAGCATTCCAACAGAGCAATGTAGAGGGGTGGGTTTTTAAAGTCTTTTTCTGAAGCACTTTTAAATTGCTTTGTAAAGCACCTTTTATTACGCATTCAAGGAATTTTAGAGACAACTTATTTGTTCCTAATTAACTGTTGATTTCCATTCAGATCTCCTCAGGTCCAAAAATACATTCACAATGAAGTCTAGAGATTCATTAATCACATCACTGAGCAAAGGTACCTTTATAGCAAAGCAGATCCAAACTACCTTCTAGATGGTCCTTAGCATGGCAGAAAGCTAGGGCTTCTCCCTCCTTATGCACAAAGCCTGCAACAACTGGCTGGGCTTTTATTGACACCTCTGGCTTAGATGCTTGTTTGTCTTACTGAAGAGCATCATTAACCAGAGGCAAAATACAGAAGTCATTACAAACCAAGATGAATGGCCAAGGTAAATGCAAGATGGTAACTACTCTAAAGTCTGAAGGATTTTAAAGGAAAGTGCAATTGTGTTTCTGTTCAGAACAGCTGGCCGCAAAAGAAAAGAAAGTCTAATAAGTTGTCTTATTATGGGCTTGAACAACTGATCTTTCTTAATTCCGTTGTAAATCTTAGTCCAAGTTACTGAAGAGGTCTTTGATTGTTATATCCATTCCTATCTCTCTCCCATATTTTATCTTTCCTGTGATTCTGAAATACCATTTATTGGTAGAGGCTTACCACTGACTGGTTTCTGTTTAGGATTAGAAGTCAGCTCTCATAGCTTTCTTTAAAAACTAAGAGGGAAAAGGAAAGAAAAAAGCCAATGTCATTTCTATTCAAAATTACTTCCTTTTCCATTACCACTTTCAGCAATTGCCATACTTTGTGGGTTGGTTTTTTTTTTTTCCTGTGAGAAAAATCAATTGCAATTACATGAGTACATCTGAATTACCTGTCTTTTTGGGGGGATGAAAATCTTCATCTGATTAATTGGACTTCTCTGTCCTAATGCCTTCTCCAATGCCCTAGGTCCTTGCTGCCTTGCCTTCTTCATATATTTTGTGGCAAGTCCTTCATTTTGATTAGTTCATACAAGACAGAAATCCTTGTAGCAGAGAACTGGTAAAACTGTGCCAAAAATCAGATGCAAGTGTCTTATTTCATGTTTAAAGGAGCTGGAAGGGAAGATGAACTGAAGAAGAACAGCACACAGAATACTTACTCAGGGTGACATCAATATTACTTGCAACACAACTTAGATAGCAAAGCCAGTACAGTGAAGGTGTAGGGCGTGCTTCTCAAGATAATCTGACACAGCAGCACAGAACTGCCATAGGCTGAAGAATTGAAACACTGCCAGTTCCCCGGGACACAATTCCTCAAAACTCCTCTTCTGAGTAAAGGGAAAAGCAATTTGTTACAGCCTACAAGTACATACAATGAATTCCTCTTACAGGAGCAGGAAGTCACAAGAAACATGGATTCATCCATGAGTATTTCCTAGGTAAGATCCTTCGACATGTAACCAACATTTGCTTCCAGGATACAAGATGAGATGGGAGCAATCTTTAGTAAGCATCAAAAAAAAGGTGTCATGCTTTTTAATAATTTTCCTCAGAACAAATCAAGTATCTAGTGCAAACCTAAATTGCAAACCTATTCTAACAGCTCTGATTTGCCTTCTCTTTCATTAGAATTCTTCTCTCAACCTAGATAGTATTTCAACGTCATGTTTGGATCAGCCATGAAGTTCATGTCACACATTTTAGGCAGCTTTGTACTCGAGTGATTTAATTTTGCTCTTTCACCCTGTGCTATAAAACAAAGGTAAAAATCTACTTACCTACAACCACATAATGCTTGGATAAATGCCATTGTAATGATGCTACCTGTCATCATTAAATTAAGCAGTCATTTCTCCAGAAATTATGAGAGTATAACTTACACTGAATAACAACTGAATCAACAGAAAGCCCTGATGACTTAATGGGATCACTTGCAAAATACAGTACTGCAACAGTGACAGAGCACGCACTTAACGAGCAGCCTCTTCTGCCTAATGACTTTTGCACCTATGAACACAATTCCAAAGTCTGTAAAAAAACCCCGATACATCTCATCAATCTTCCCTTCTTAAACTCCTTCTTGACTGCAAAACAACAGTTACTTGAGCATGATTTCAGCATCCAGCCTCTACTTGTAGGTCTAAAGTAGTTCCAGCATGGCCAAAATGCCAAAGTTTCCAGTGCTCACAATGAAATGTGAAAATAAAATTAAAAAAAAAAAAAAAAAAAAAGAAAAAAGAAAAAAGGGGGGGCTGAGGGTACTAAAATTAAAGATGAACATTGTCTGGATCATCATCATCAATAATCATATTTTTCTGATAGCATCAGAGACAGAGAAAGCATGTAACCTGGAACTGAAATCTGAGCTCAATAGCACTAAGTACACAGGAACATTCTTCTAATTCATTCAGTTCTCTTTGGTACTACAAGTCAGTTGCTCCCCCATCCCTGTTCACCACAACTGTTTGCAAGGCATGACTCCTGAGAAAGCGATGAACAGAAGATGAGGCGTAAAGCCCCATTCCCCACAGAGCAGCATATTGACCAGCCCCATCATAAATGGTATATTCCTTAGGGAAACCTGATACTCCATGCACATTGTAATGTGCTGAGGACTCCACGTGATGAGAGGTTTGATCTTCTTACAGCTTATTATTAATGTCCATTTATTTTCAGTGACGCTTCTGTTAGCATTGCCTGACTTTAAAACATTAAAATATGCTCCCTAGAGACACACATCTGGCATTCTTCCTGTTCTCCCTCCTCTCACACACACCTTACAGCCTGTTCAGACCCTGTTCATCTAGGCCCAGATGGTTGCTGTGGAAAGCCGTGCTTTCCTTGCCCCCACGCTTTTGGTGCTGATGCTGCCACTAGCCAAGCTGTGCTTTCAGGGCAGGAGGAGTGGAGGGCACTTTTCCTCCACTCCCCGGAATGTTCTTGCTTTAGATGTTGGTTAAGGTTTTTGAACTAACGCAGGTGAAGCAGAGGGACTGTCCTGTAGGTAAAATGCCCTCAAACTATCCAGGGTTTGTTGCAGATAGGGAAATAAACTCTCAGGTAGCCTACACCTCTCAAATTAAAAGCCCGGTTGACAGCTAAGAGTTCTTGATTTAAACTGAAGTCGTGCATAGCTTTGGTCCTCAAAGACCCACCTTCCCGAATCAGTGCCTGCAGTCCCAAACCCGCGGTAGATTTGGGCAAGCCTTGCCCGGCCCAGGGGATAAGCCTGCTGCAATTCCAGGCTCCACTAGGTGCCACTATTGCATAAGGCACTGGCTGGAGGACGCTTCAGGAGGCAACAAACCCGCAACAAGCACTTGGAACTTGCACTTCGCTCCGGTGAAGTTTTCAAACCGTATTCAGAGAGTTATCACTCATTTTTTTATGTCCTTAAAATGCCATATAATTCTCTTAGAGAGAAAAATACAAGGATTTAATTCCTCCTAGATCACTCCAGCCAAAAGGCTCAAGCACAGAAGTCTCAGATTCTTTTGTGATTTTGTACTTGAACAAGCCTTCCAGTCCCGGGAGTGGATCTGTTCCTCCATGCTGATAATCAACTTGGCACCCAGTTTTGACCTATGTTTTCACATCTCTGAAGGATCACATGAATGTGAGCAATCTGGTCCAGTTGAAGATGCCCCTGATCACTGCAGGGGGGTTGCACTAGATGACCTTGAAAGGTCCCTTCCAGCCCCAACCATTCATGATTCTCTGTCATTCTCTAAAGTGCTCCGATGGCAGCTTAACTACCATGAGAGTAAAAAAAAAAACCTCACCCCAGACCCATAGGTGACCTTAACAACATGCACTTAGTGAGTGTTCTTAAACTCTGTGCACAGCAGAAGGAGGGCAGTAATGCTGAAAACACATTATCAGCCTACTTTTAATATAATAGCAATTAAGTATTAGTTTTAGGGAGTAGATGTAATTTCCATTTGCTGGTTGGTGGATATCCACAGCTTGCCAGACACCTAACTTGCATTGCTGAGGAACTCAGAAGTGGCTGTTTGTGACTAAGAGGCAGCAGCAATTCCTTTGCTAAGGTAAACTGCTAAGTTCAAGAACTTCATCCAGAGCAGGACATAAAAGTACTCGCAAAAGAAGACTGAGACAGAGACAGCCTTTCTCTTTGCTACAACAGCACTGCCAGGGCTCTCTTCTCAGCTTGCAGACTGTTGTTCATCAGACATGGCAAACTCTGCAGGAATGACTATCATCCACGTCGTTGCTCCCTTCTTATTGAATCACATTAAAACCACCAACAAGATAAACCAACTCTCTACCTGCTCTTTAAATTGATATGTGGCTGTTATACATATGTGTGTGGACGTAAAGGAAACGTCACAGATGGGAAGTTCAGGTTTATAACTCAATTTGTGCTATCACAAAACTAGAAAATCCCTGTCTTTCTATTAACAGCTGAACAGAAAATTTCTTAGTGGGAGAAAGACCCAATCCTACTTCCAGGAATCTAGAACATGTATATTCTTTCCTGCCTCACTGAAGGCCAGGGAAAAGTGCCTGCTCACAGCCACCAGAAATACTTTCCAAAGGGGTCTCGTTTTGCCATCAGAATTCTTCTGAGCAACTGTCAGGCTACCAAAAGACTTCAACCCCAGCATTGCTGTCTTGTTTTACTTACTTGTTAGGGATTTTTTCTTTTGTATTTAATTTCTTTCCCTTATTTCATAAACATTAGTTAATCAGGGACTATGGTCACTGAAAGAACACCAAATGAATTTTATCTCAGCGAGGTATGGTACAGTGCAGCAGAAGACTCTTACAGCATCACCGCCTAAGCAAGTGTGATCACTGGTAAGTGCTGGGATGCAAGAAGCTTGTTAAGCCCATATTGAAGCCAAGGAAGGGTAGTTACACTCAGGGGAGTACAAGAATTACAAAAGTGGTTTTGGAAAAGAGCCAAGGTCTAAGTTGAGCATAAGCTGAGGTTTATGTATTTTGCCCAAGGAACTTGTCAAGCTGAGAACCATACTCAGAATATGCTCTTGTGAGGAAAACCAGCCTTCTGCATCACTCTCAGATCCTGATTCCCACCCCAAAAGCTGACCAGCATTCATTACCAGATCAAAGTAAGCCGGTCACTTAGTCTAGCAGCTACCATCATCTTATCTTTGAGTATGACTTTGATCAGCTCATTTATGGATGGGATAAAAACTCCAGTAGATGGAACATACAGAGCCATCTGTCTCCAGCTGGCATGTCCCAAAAAAAGACAGACTATGAACCACCTGGAGCCAGAAGAAATAGTTTTTTTATTTTTGAGGGGTTTGGTCATTCAGTAATTATGTAAGTGAAGTTTAATAATAGTGAGGAATTCCATAAGCATTTAAATCCCTGTCGTGTAACCAAATCTTCATAGGTACACTTTTCTTCCTGTGGAGGTCTGAAATCAGTGGGGTTTCAGGCCAGTTCAAAGGTCAGCCAAACAAGAAATGGAGGCT
>WUAM01000332.1:3489677-3521736 GCA_024336885.1 Actenoides hombroni
GGACACGTTCCTGTGTGACCTGCTCTAGGTGATCCTGCTCTGGCAGGGGGGTTGGACTAGATGATCTTTCTTGGTCCCTTCCGACCCCTAACATTCTATGATTCTATGAGACTGGGCTTAATTATTTTTTCAAAACTTTGATGAGTATCCTACACCTAGTCTGACAGTGTTGTCTACCTTCTGGATCCATGCAGCAGTTTGATATGATGCTACACCAGAAAGGACAGAAAGAATGCATTCTAGCCCCCATTCTTTTAATCCAGGTGCTGATTTATTGCAACTCAGCATCACAGCAGTAATGCTCTGTGCTGTTCAAGCCTTGCTGTTAAAACAAAACCTGCAATTACAGCAGCCAAGCTAAGGATGACCAGGCTAAAGGCCTTGTTAATTCCTGTGCTTCCATCTATACCCTGAACACCAGCTGAACTCAGGAAGTCTCCTTCCAGACTGCTGATAAAATTCCACAAACGACCCAAGTTTAACAACGCACATATGAAAAGGAGGCTCATCTCAACTATAATTTCTTGTAACTCAAGAGCAGACAAGATACAAGAGATCAGTGTCATTCCATCTCCCTTTTCACCACATATGATGAAACTACTTTTAATTTTAAACTACAGGCTACTGCTATTTAAGGTCTTTATTTGACTCAGCTTTGAATATTGTGTAATTGCATTTCATGATCGATTGTGGCTCGCTTGCTTCTTGCTATATGTAGCCTCTTTATTGCCTTTTTGGATCTGAAGCAAGATTTCCTAATAAACAAAAATAACAACTTTAGAAGTTTGAGACCATGATTTATAACAATGTGCATAGTTCATGTGCAGTACAGGATAAACTCATTTGACAGAGAGTAATGTATTTTTCATTTCTGAAGTGCACTGTGATAATGGATTAAATCTCTGTTTAGTAAGTACAAATAACCTCCTACATTATAAATTCAAATGGAAAAAAAACCTAGAATAGGTTTGTCAGGGGAAAAAAAAAAAGAGCAAAAAATCATTCATATTTCCTTTAATCCCCAAAGCCAGTCTTCACTCTGAGGAGAAAAAAAATGATAGAGTTGTTAAAAAAAAATCAATAAATATGGATGTTAAAAAAAAAATTTAAAAAAAAATTCAATCACCTTGTTTGCCTCTGTTCCTACTAATTGTCAGAAGTCCAACTGTAGAATTCAGGTGTTCTGTCATTGACACTTAGCATTCCTTAACTCACAGCTATGGTAAAAATACCACCATTCACCTCCTTTCAGACAGGAGACGGATAGAAACCTCCCCTGCTCACTATGTCAGTTTTTCTGACACATTATTCATTAAAATGCACATATATTGTGATTACTCAAGTGAAATACATAAGTGATTCACTTTCATCCACATCTACCTGTATTTGGACAAAATCTTACTAAGCATACAGGAGACTAATTTGTAGACTCTTGTATTAAAATAAGGAAAGCAAAAAGCGTGGTCATTCCTAATTAGCTACTAAGAATCACAGTCCAGACAGCATTTACTGAACTCCAAAAACAAGTTGAAAATTTCCATTTTGTCTCCCCATTACTGAAGAAAAACAACAACAAGAATCTACGCCTACAAAATAAAAACAGCTATAATGGGTCAGACCAAAAAAAAATAAAAATCTGTCTGGCCCATTATCCTGCTCCCAACACAACCATTAGGAGATGCATAAGGAAAGATTATAAGAGGCATGGCAAGAGCTGAGCAACCCCTCCTTCCCATCTTCTGGCAATTAGTGGTTTAGGAACTTCCTAAGCCAGAAGTTGTGTCTGAGCAGGATGTTTTTACAATTCATAAAACAGAAGCGGCCATTAATCCCCTTTTGAACTCAGTTAAACTTCTGGCCTCTACAACATCTAGGGGCAGCATCTCACATTGATTTTTATTTTTTTATTATTTTTTATGTTTTGTATGGAAAAGTGTTTCTTATTGTTTGTTTTAAACTTGCTGCCTACAGATATTAACACAAGCTCCTTAGCTCCTGTATGCCAAGAGAAACTGAAATGCTAGCTCAACAATCACTCACTTTGTGTAATTCGTTATTTCATTTGTTCTACCTTATCTTCTCATGGTTATCTCATTTCCAAGGTGGGGAAACAGACTATCTAGTCTGTCACCATGCCGAGTAATTCCATTCCTCTGATCATCCACTTACTCTCCCCAGCTTTTCAAAAGCCTTTGCGTTTTACTATGTCCTAAGATGCGACGCAAGAACAAAACACAATATCCAAGGTTCAGGTAAATTATTACACATTGGAATTATATCTTCTACACTCTCTATTTCCCAAGAACTCTCAACTAAATTTCTCTTTGTGTTTTTCAGAGAGGTGCTTCATTTTCACCTTCCAGAAAGTCTACTTATTTTGATTTCAGAATCTTTTCCATGGGTGATAATTTAGAATTCACCATTCTATATGTATGATAAAAGATTGTTCTTCAGTTCCCTGCCCCTCCTCATATGCACTACTTTATGTTCATTAACACGAAATTTCTTCTGGCATTTTACAGTTTGACTTGATATTGTGAGACTTTGTGCTTGCACATTACTTTAAATCAACGTGAACAGTTTTGCATCAGCAGGAAGTGTTGTCCTGCTATTATAACTATTTTTCAGGTCGTTAAATATGTTAAGCAAGATTCAGGTCGTTAAATATATTAAGCAAGATTAGTTCAAGCATAAGGGACTTTATGGGTGTGATTTTCTCCAGTTCTGTTTAATTGAGCAACATTAGCTGGGTAACGCAGAGGTCCTGAGGCATGTCAATAGTGGCTCCCCACCAGATGGAATTTCTGAATTTAGTATGTCATGGCAAATTGACAAAAAAGCAATTTATCTAGACTCTACACTATGAAAGCAGCATTTCGTGTAAAAATAGTAGCAAAAATAATTCAGTCCAAAATAAAAATCCAAGAGAAAGTCTCCAGCATTTCTTCAAAGTCATTCTATTTTAATTGAGGTCATAAAATATTTGATGAAGTTTTCAAGAGCTCTCAACTGAACTTGAGTAGCTTGCAGTTTGAGTACTCTGGTTTATAATGTGCTTGCCAAAAAATCCAGTCTTTTAAAAACTGTGTTATTTTGACAAAATCATTTGGCATCACCAGCTGAGAACAACCTAGAGCAACAGCATGTTAAAAGTAAATTGCTCCAAAAGATGCTCTACCCCTGTCTCATACAGACATTTCTGCACTATACATGTAGGAGTAAATTTCATCTTGAAGCAGCACTCAAAAAAATCCCAATCCCAAAACCAAACTTGCATTTTAAATCTTTTTAAAGAGGCTGCATATCACATGCAGAGTTCTGTTACCAGCATTTCTGTTCTTTTTTGCTATTTTCTATGACCTAGTAAGGAGTTTAACAAGTGCCTCACAGCAGCTTTAGGCTAGACAAGATGGATTGACATCTAAAGGTTTGTTCTGTCTTGTGTTGGTGCTACATGAATACAAAAGTGAAGAATTAACCAGATCATTTGTTTAAAACTTCCAGCTTGGAGTGCTCTAGTACAATTTTATTGGCAGCACATATGCTTCTTTTTTAAATTGCAAATGTTATAATGAAAAAGAGTTATACCTCCATTTTAGCACTGAGTTTCACTAAGTGCAAAAGTTCCATGTTTTATAACATTGTGTTAAAGTCTGAGCTGATCAATTCACATGAATAATTCCAGTGATGATATTTATAAAGTGTAAAGACTTCTGTTCAGTCAAATTATATTTTCGAGGCTTCTTAGCCTTTTTATCCATTTTCACCTATTATGACAGATTTATTACCAATCCTAATGATAGCATTTAGTACAGCTTCCAGATAAGCCTATAGTGAAAGTCAATGCCAAGTCTTACAACTGAGCTCAAATTTATTATTCTAATTAGAGGAAGGTAATTAATTGGCAACAAACAACTTCTTGAATGGATTTGTCCCTCTCTCTGAACATAAATTATCTCTAATTCCTTTCTAATTCATCTTTTCAAAATTATTCATAGGTACCCTACATACCCAGGGCCAGTCTCTGCATCAATACAATGGACAGCAGAACTCAACTCTCAGTGCAAAGAGTTTGTGAAAAGCCATATAAATGTCTCTTATTTATCCTCAAGTTGCTTTACACAACATTAATTGAGCTACAAGGCTCTTATAGCAATGATATTGTATTTGCACTGATTTTAGCAAAATTTTAGAGCTAGCTAGAGAGCTGACTTAGAAGATACAGAATAGCTTTAAGGGAGCTGAGAATCAGATTCTCATTTCTAAGGGAACACGCTTGCTTTGTAGATCATTCCTAAGGTAAGAGAGGTCTACCAATGTTTGGTATTTGTAAGTGATGTGGTAAAAACCAAAAGGTTAGCCAGATGATTTCCACTGTGTTCTTTTTTTCCATCTTGATTTTACATTCTTTTCCAGTAGAAAAAAAATCAGCAATACAGCTTCACTGGGACAAAAGATGAGTTTAGTACAACTTCTTTAAACCTTTAAAAAACCACTGATAAAACAGAGTGAGTTCCTAGTTTTCAAAAAAGTTAACAGGTATATTAAAAAAGTATTTTAATTTGCCTCAATAATTACTCACTCATTACAGTTACTAAAGTCTAACAATGTCCCCAAATGAAGTCAGTAACAGATAATGCAAATCTATGGCCCTGAAATATTTCTCACACAAACCAGCTTCAAGAAAGTTCCAGTGTAGTCAACCAGGTATCCTGAAGTGTGTTGTGGAATGCAGAACTGTTAGCCACCATCAATCACCCTTTTATGTTTTAACATTTCCATTTAATTTAGGAGGAGGTTTAAACCACAAAGAAATACAGCAGAAGTAATAGAGGCATTACCACTAGCTTCAGGAAGCAGCACGCCAGTGGGCAGAAGAGATAAATATTGGTACCAAAACCAGAATCAAAGATCACAAGTAAAACACAAATGTATTACAATAGTGGTAATAAGTGAAGTATGTTGTTGACTAAGAACACTTCAATATTGCTACTTTTCTGGTAAGTGATGAGTGTCTTTACCTGACCTCAAACTAACAATGGTCCCTCCTTGCCATTTACTGAAACTTCAGTACCACCAAATTCAGTCTGGCATCTGCACTCTGGGATAATGGACTTATTCAAACCACCAAACTCCTCAAAGTCAGTGATACTATTGAGAAAGTATGTTAAAACCACAAATGGCTTGTATCTTGTCAAGCACCCAACTTCTGCAAGGAGAAAAAATGAAGACCAGCCTGGGAAGCTTAGAACTAAACATTTGTGGTCAGGCTACTGAATATTATGCATTCACCAACATAGAAATTCCTATAAGGAAAGTAAAAACACTAGAAACACTTGTAATATATAATGATGTGTAAATTAACTACACCTTCATTGCACCTATTTAAAAGGCCACATAAATAACTTAGTGTTAAGTGCTGCACCAGTGCTCTTCTCCAATCTTTTTCTGATAAATCCTCACTGTAAGTCGCCCCTCTAAAACTGTCTGGAAATACGATACCATTCCAGAATTACTGGCACACTATATAGAACATAAGGAAGACACAATATAAAGTCACAGACCCATTTAGATGGCTGATTAGCTTGTGTAAAAACTAGGAGAAACTTATCACATATTCATTTTCTTTCCATAGTTAGAATTTAAGCAGGGCCAGGTCCTTTCCAGCCTCTGCCAACTGGAGGGACAGTCAGAAGGCGGAAGGACTAGTTCAGACTGCCTTTGGAGATTTTTCCTTTGTGCCTGGTACATTAAATTGCTAAAACAGTAGCTTTCTCGACACGAACATAAGTCACTGAGTTCACAGAAAGTAAAGACAGCAGTAAAAGAGAATACAATTTCCTGACAGAAAGAAGGAAAATGCTAAATAAACCCTGCTATCAGCAAGTTAATGACAGTATATGCTGCTAATTGGCCTGCTTAGGGGCAAAGCTGAACAAACAGTGTGCTAATGTCACAGTGATCAGCAACTAAAACACATCTGTTGAAATTATATTTGTATCATATTATTAATTCATACTTGCAATGAATACTAATGCATTTGTACTGTCATCACAAACTAGTAAACTGACCAAAATTTCCCAAACCAATTAGCTTGGTGAACCCTGTGATATTGGCATACTCAGACTTAGTAAACTTCTGGACTCAGATCAGACTCGATGGGCTTTGGTTCAACTTGAGGAATCCACCAGACTTAGAAGCCACTCTACAATGTGGTAGATGGGGAGGGGGGTGGGGATGCTTTCTCCCTGCCCCTGCTGCTTCAGAGTCCGTTCATGTCAACACAGGAGTGTGGGAGATGCCAATATAAATCCACTGCTCCTAGATCCCTCCACCCAAACTGTTGGTATCAGTTACTGGCATGCTTAGAATTATTTTCATCTCCATTTGACCGCCGCATTTGGCAAACCTAGAACGGAAGGTGAACATATCAAATTCTGCAAGTGGAATCCTGTGATGGAGCACTTTTTTTTGACACTGGCCTTTTTTCTTTCTGTGTGTAAGGGAGTCTGTTACACATTGAAGGCCAGAGAAAAACCATTTGCAACAGGACACTGATCATCACCTCAACTTTTCCTCTACAACTTGATTTCAACAGCACCATGCACTTCGTCAGGTACACTGGGCTGAGATTTCTCATCTAGCCACACCATATAGCACTTCTGTGCGCTACACACAAGAACTAAAAGAATATTACGACGAGACCATTCAATGAATTCTCTTTTGGATCAACTCCTGCTTATTTTTAATTATATTCAGTAGAATGAGATAGACAGAAGAGTTATACAGGAACTAAAAAAGATAACATTAAAATCTGCTGACCAAGGTTTGTGAAGGATATTAGTTCTTTTGTTCAGCATGTTACTGGATCATTTGTTTTGCAGTGAGTAAGCAGATTCCCTTCATTGCTCAGGCAAATTGCTCTTTGATGAGCCAGATGAAGTAGGCATTCCCTCCATCTAAGGTTAGGTCCTGAAATAAGAAACTATTCTCCAATGCCCAGACAAAAGCAGTGCTGAAGAGGTAAGAATCCACCACTCTCATTCTCTTTGCAAATGACAGCCTGGATCTTGCAAAAAACATGACATGGTTATACTTTTCCTGAAAACAAATGTCATGCCTACAGGGTCTTACCTTTGTGCACAGTGACAGAATCCATGACTGGATTGTGTTTAGCCCAGTGGAATGAGAACAACATAGCCTGATGGAACATCACAAGGCAAATCTACTCAGAACATGTTTTAGTCAGAATATTCTTTTACGACTTCAAGTCCTACTTGGTGTCAGAATTATGTTGATAATCTTGAAGGGATATTGTCACCAGCATACATTTAAATTCCTAATTATTGAGTACACACCAAGTTTTCACTCCCATACATAGCTGGGCATGTTTTGTGCATTGTGACACAGGAAGTCAACAAGGTCATCAGCAGGAGAGAACATGCACAAGGTATTAACCAGAGAGCTCATCCCAGTGCACTGCTTTCTGAGACTCAGGCTACGTGTGTAATTGCAGAGGACACTATTCCACGTAGCCTCATAAGAATAATATGCTGTAAGAGAGAAGTTCTTGTAAACACCTAGCAGGGAGGGACAGATAGAAATGGAAGAGAAGGAGAAAAACAACACTGGAAATAATGTGGGGCCATAGATTGTGGAAATGCTCAGACACAACAAGCAAGGACTAATTTGGAGACTAACATGAGAGCCCATGAAAACAGTGCCAGTGCCTCACTGAACATCAGGGTTTTTTTTCTTCTTCCAAATCTGCTTTAATTTGTAGTTTAATAACAAACAGTACAGCTCTCTGTGCCTTTTTCAAAGGAGTTATGACATGCATTATGAGCACCACCATTAGCCTTTCACCTTTTACCATTTACTCATTTAAGGTCCTAACCCTACTGATTAAGTAAAGCCTGGATTACTTAATGAAGGAAGCAACAAGCACTTTACAGGGAGTTATGAGATCAGCATCATGCAGGAGACTACAGAAATTAGGGGACCCTGTCACATGTATTGCACAGCAGCTCTAACTAAAAATGTCAAAAAAAGGGTAAGAAAAGGATAGCCTGGTGTTTGCTTTCCTGAGCTTCACGTTAGAACATTAATCCTTCAACAGACAAGTTAAAAAAGGAAAACTAGAAAGACAGGCTCACAAATATCTGAATGAGTTGGTAAAAATGCCTTAGTCTCATTCAAATAAGGAAGCAATTTCTAATCAAATAAATTTGATATTTAAGCACATGTTTAATATATAACTATATAATATATATAGTATATAACTTCTGTAAGAGGCAGAGGACTGAAAATTAAATCTGACATCAAATACACCCTTCTGATACCAGAAACAAGAGATCAAATAGTTTGTTTTATTAATGGCTTAAAAATCACCTCTAAAAACTTAGTAGAACACTTGAGTCTACTAAGTGGCTATTCTAGAATTGCACTGCTCTGATGGTTTGAAATTTATTTCTGATCTAAATTTCTTAAAAGTCAGTTCATTCCTATTTCATCTTTCTTTTTAAATAGGAATTTATTTTCCAATGCATTTCTAGAAAGCAGACACGTTCTTTCAGCTTCTCTTTTGCAAGATTTAAGAAGCAAAATTCTTTAGATTCTTTTAATGAAACCAGTTGCTTTCCACCACCACCACCACCCCCGCCCCACCCTAAACAGCCTGGTAGGTCAAGAGCTGCTGCAAAATTCATTTTTTTACTGAAAGACTTGATATCATGCTTGATAGCAAATGATGTCTCTCAGTAACTTGCACGGTGACATTGGTACACCCTCATCTCCACCAGAAATACCTCACTTCACATGGTCTGGGACTGAGCTTGCCGCCTTCGTCACCACATCTGACTGGCAAATGCAGCCACAGACATCCCATTATCAACTAGGATATATAGGTCCTTCCCCCCCCCCCCCCTTTTTTTTTTCTTCTATCAAATGAGCTACAATTATTGCAGACTTTCTTGTTCTCAGTTCCTAAATGCATAACCTTGAGTCTTCAGTTACTCAGCCTTTTTCTTCAAGACTTAAGTGTACTTTAACTCTGCTTTCAAAAATAACCCTTGCCATTATCCTTCCCCATTTTACCTTTTGTCTAATAGCTCCTGTTTTCTGTATTTACTAGTAAATTACCAAGTGTATAATCTCTACTTTCCTTTGTTAAAAGAGAAAGTAAGGAAAACAAAGTTACCTTATCCGAGTATGATAGCAGGTTGTTCAGTACAATACACCTTTGGCAGGTTCATGTTCTGACATCCCATTTCCTACTTAACACCAAACTTAAGCTACTCTTTCCTAGATTTTTTTCCTGATTTTCTCTTCTCTTCTTTTCCCTTTCCAGTTATTTCTTATTCTACCCTCTCTCACTGCTTAGATAGAAGCATTATGTTTTGCTACTTTCCACTTGGAGTGGCTACAACATTTTGCTAGCAAGTTCAGCAGCCTAACTAGAGTCATTTTACTGCCTTTTGGAAATCGAGTTGTGTTTTGCTTCTCTCTGAGATATGTTTCTTTCTCTTTCCATGCATGTGACAGAGTCAGAACTAGATTGCTAATGTTCCCATCTGCAATGAAAATTAAGTCTTTCTTCAGTCAGGGTACTACATGTTTAATATCAACTCCTTACTAATTACATTAAGTAAGCATTTCTTGCCTCCTCTTTTAATCTGCAGTTATTGAATTCAGTTAGCATTCATACATATTCAATTGCTTTCCTGAACAGAGGCCTCATTGGAAAAAGTATAACTAACAGTATATACAAGAGTCAAATATATATTACATATACACTATATAGTCAACTCGCCTCTTAAAAGGCTATTTAATAAAAACAGACCCACTGTGTTAGTTTCCCCACCTGGCTCCTTCCTTATGCTCCGAAGTGGAGTACAATAACAGCAGCTACTCTGTGTTTGTGTGTGTACATGCACACATATGGATATGACATTTCCCTTCCCTACACAATATATACCTCCCAAACAGATAATGTCTAAGGTTCTGATCTAATTGGAAAAGACCCTGTTTCACTCCTGCTTTTTGAATGTACTTCAAAATTCTATTATCTTCTCCCTTTCCCTCCTTCTGCTGATACTACCACTTTATTCTTTCTGCTTACGTATCCACTGATTAGTTGCCAGATAGTAGACCCCTGAGCCAAGGAAATGCAGCAGATACTTGCACTCCACGTGCCATACCCAGCCAGGACTGTGTTTCCTGAATGACATAAGGCTTGTGTGGCCCTTCAACCACAATAAATTTGCTCAGAGTGATCTCGGGGACAGACTCCGCAAGTAGAAATTCAAGAAGTTGAGCTCCACTTTTTGCTTTCGTACTAATATTTTGACAAGTTTTGTCACCTCCTGACATTCTTCTCTCCTACTAGATTCTATTTCTCTCCTCTGCTTAGCCTATGAAGTGACACTTTCTTGCTTTTGCACTGAGCATTGCATACAGTGTTCTGATCTCGGAATCTCGGAGCTTCCAGATGCTATCATAACACGTGTAGTGAAGAATGGCAAACATCTAAGTTTCTCAAAGCAATCCTGAGAGGAGTTATGAAGGCTAAATAACAAAAGGAGAAAGGAAATGTGTGGCTATTTTTACTACCATGAAGTTGCTTTTGAATGAGGGACAACAGCTGAAGTATGAAGAGTCCCTGAGCTACAACAGTCTCATTAAAATATAAAATCCAAAGCACTTGGATTCCAAGACATGAAAAAAAGACAGATGTTCAGGAGTTCTTCAAAATGTTGAATGAGGTGAGGGAACAACCACAGCCTGGTTTCCTAGTGATAGGAGAGATGAGTGGGTTGGGAGCCTTGCAGATTGCTTATTCCTTGGAAATAATTCATTAGTGAGGACTTTTCACCTTACTGCTGTTCACAGAAACTCTGGTAATCTCAGATGTAAAAGAGGAGCAAGAGAGAGAGCAAACCTTGCTGACAAGAGCCCCATTGCACAGATGTCAATCTCCATCTTCAAAAGGGAGCCAGTGAAAAGAATTATGTTCCCTAGAGGATAGAACTGGGAGAATATTACAAATAATGACAAGAAAACAGAAAAAAAGATCTCTTCTTTTTCCCCCCTTCTTAGTGAGTAGAATGAAACATCACATCTATTTATTCCTCTTCATTTAGTGAGAGCAGGGTTTGGGTCACTGTCAGTGAATCTCTGGTACAAATGAGTTTTCCATGGTTCATAAGGGTATGCAGGCTCCACATTCTGCAGTACACTAAAAACAGAACAACAATGTTTTCCAGAAAAAAAAAAGCATCATTCTGATATTATTGCATAAAAATAAGTAAATTATCCCTTCTTAATTATTTATTTAGCATTAACAAACTCTTACTGGCCATGAAAGGAACCTGGGAAACAGCTAACAGGAGTGAAAGAGTGTAGTGAACACCACTGTTACGCAATAACACATCCCAGGTTCAATGAATCAGGATCTGGCACAGAATATAAATAAATTGGTATTTTATGGGTGTACAATATTTTGCATTAAAAAACAATTAAAGGATAAGTGGAACAAGCTTTGTGTCCTGCTATGATGCTTTGATACCTCACAGTAGAATAAGCAAATTGGCTGTGAAAACATATCAGAAGTGGAAGCAAGGAAATATTCCATAACATTAAGTTTGTTACAGTCACCAGCCTTAGCTAAAGAAATTTGCTTTGTATAAATTACTGCGGGATAACAGAACTTCCACATAAATGGGAAATACATGTGTGACATCAAATACACCCTTCTGATACCAGAAAAAAAAATAAAAATAAGTGGCTTGTTCATTGAATATTCTCTTTTACTTTCCCTTTGTCAGCCTCTGTTATGAGAGTAAAGTCTTCAGAGGAAGCAAAAAAGCTCACTGGGGTTTTGTCAAGAGTCTGATTAACAATCCTTTCCTGTTGCCATCATAACCAAAAACTAAGATAACTGACTTCACTGGCTAGAGAAGCAAATGTAAGTAAATCCAGTTTTCTGTGTGATTTCTATGTTCTACTGTTTTCCAGAATGCAAAACCCAGTCACCGTAGCTCCATTAAATGATTTCCAGCGCTTCATAACATTTTCAAAGCACATGCCCAATAGCTTCTCAAAGTCTAGCAGTTCTCAAGCAGAAAAGGCTTTTCTATAGCCACCACTGATTAAAAACCAAAAAGGAGCTGAGATTCCTGCCTGTTTACCTTGGCACAGGCAGCAAGCAAAGGGCTGCACAATCCAGATTCCACGTCTCACTTGACACCTGTTGCTGGAAGGACTCAGTGCCCTCAAATCCAGATACTAAATCTGGAAACATTTGAAAGAGGATCAAAACTGTGCATTTTGGGCCATCTCTAACTTGAGAGAATCTCTATCTCCCTTCCAGTGTCCCTCTCCCACAAAAGATTCATTTCTCTAAATTCATTATTAGACAGGAGATAACCCATAAACAGCAAAGCAGCTGAACCTTGCTTCTGTAACCAGGAGAAGAATTAATTACACCATTCCTATTTTGAGAGACATTCAGCATTTCTCTTCAGTATATTCCAGAACTCAATAATTTAAATAGATGTGCTCTTCAAAACGCACTAACAAGTACCTCTGTTCTCAGATACCAATAAGAGAGACATTCAAACAGACACACACAAAACCAAACCAGAAAGTACCCCTGCTTTCCTGCTTCTCACCAGTGCTATGCACCAGCGCTGAAGACAACCCCTTGTCAGTTGACAGCAGAGAAGAAATGCCAATGAACTTAAATAAGTTCTGGTCAAATCATAAGGCTGGTCAAAAAACAGGCATTGCAAACAGTGTGATAGAAGGCACAAGCAAATTTCCCACGTTTCAATTACACTCAATTCTCCATGTAGCAGTTAAAAAAAAGCCCAAAAAGCTTTGATGACATCTTTGCCAGCACACAGCTCAGCGTACCGCTTGCCTACCCCTCGCAGAGGTGCCTAACAGTGACAGCATTCTGGGCACCACAGTTTCACAGGCACTCAGAGAAAATGTTTGTAGAACAGCGTTAAGGAAATAGCAGCAGCACTATGCTGCCTATTAGCAAAAAGTTTGACTATTTCTGACATAAAAGAATGCCTGAAACCCTGATGTCTTCTCTTGCGTAACTGGAGTAAATTAGCCAATGTATAGCACATTTACCTTCCTGAAGTAGAAAAACTTGTCCTAATGAGCTACAGGGGTGTATGCAGACTTGTGACTATAATGGCCTGGTTTCACTGTAAAAGCTCTTTGAGATATAAAACATAACTAAGCTCACTTTTAGCTACAGATTACTTAAGGACAGAATTTGGGAAGCAGCACTGCTGTACTCCAGCACAGGAGAGCTTGGAGGCTGTATACAGGTTCAGATACAGCTAAGGTTAATATACCTGCAGGAAGCATGTATGATTGCTGTATTGCATTTGTGAAACATTACACACGTTCCAGCTTATCAGTTTTAGCTTTCCCCGTTGATTTAATGCCTCAGCCATCATATTTGCCAAAGGTTATTCCTTCAGAGTATGAAGCAGGTAATCAGCATAGATGCTGACGAGAAGTGTTAAGGGTGGCTTCCCCTGTTCTGCATATGGACCTCCCCGGGAGCATACTTGTAGAACATAGATGTCTGTCCAGGTACAAACACACACACCGAGGGAGGTCCAGGTGAGATGCTGAGAAGGGGGAGAAAGGGAGTGACATGACACCAACTATATACAAATTGAATACAGAGGGATGACCTTCCTGCATTGTTTCCATTTTCTTTGTAAGCAGTCCCAAGGAAAATCTCATCTCATTCTTTGAGACACACTGAAAGAGCAGCATGAGAGATAGTTATATGTAAAAAATTAATTGTAACCCTCAAGAGAATGGATCGTTCAAAGAATACCCACAGAAATGGAAATAGAGAGGATAAAGAACAGCAGTAAGGTTTGAAACATACAGAGCCCTTTTACTTCTTCCAAATGCAGGTTTTAGTCTCCTTGTGGATACCTGAGAACCTGCACAGATTTGCTAGAAGAATACACTGAAATAAAGTTTTCTGTGCTACTGCACTATGAATAGTGTGTGTACGGAATGTATGTTGTACACATTCTATGTTATGCCAAGTCAAAAAGCAGATAGCCAAATGTTGTCCCAAATTTTGACTGAAAAAGAGCATCAGAAGTGTCCAAAGACCTTCCCTGTTTCTCCCACAAGCACATACATATACACAGAAATTGAATTCATAAGTAGAGAGCTGTATCATTTTTAGATGCTGAAAAGTTCAAAGGTAACAGGACAAATGGCTTGTACTCTTATCTACCATTCTAAAGCCTTATTACTCCAGTTTCTCACCTCATGAGAACATGGGGCACGACTCATCCTACCTGGCACTGGCAAAGTCTGAGAGTGGATGCAACTGCAGTAGAGCCCTGACCCTACTGCGGCCAAACCGTCAGTCTGCTTTGGCCTCTGGTACCACAAGCCTCACGTAGCACATGCAAAGCGCTCCTGATGCTGTGTGCCTGAAAACTCCCCCCACACGCAGTCTTCTGGCACGTCCACTCTGAGATGCTACATTGCACTCAGACATACGAGGCTGGTGCCCTGCTGGCTTAAAGGCAGCCTGTGTGGAAGGTGTTCAGTGGGTGGGCTGTGAAGGGCTGGTTCACTCACAGCACACTAAGGAGCTGCAGCAAACAACAGGCAAGGTCCCTGCTTCATCAGATGAAGGGGTGCAAAAATTGATATTGAGGTGTCAATTTAAATACTAAAACCCAGTCAATGTGAGCATTTCCCGAGGGCCTTGCATTTGCAGTACCTGGAAACTCAGCAGAGCAACGCTGAGTCTGACACACTTTGAAGTGAATTGTTCTCAGCCCTCTCTTTTACAGCAGGGCAGCTCTGTAGCAGTTTACTCAGACTGTCCCCACACTTACCAAGAAAAATATACTTTTTCAAGTTACTGGGATCAGTCTCTTGCCCAGCAGTTGAACCACAGAGAACATCCAGTGCAATTGCAGCCCTTTGGAGCCGAACTAAGTTCTTGGAGAAAAACAGATCTTATTTTTCCCTGGCAATAGCACACTGATTGCTTTGCGGATTGTTCCTGGTACTTCGGCCAAGAGCAATATGGGGTTAGGCTCTACCCAGCAGATCCAAAAGTGATCTGATCTAATCACTTCCTCACTCAGTCTCACAACACAAACACAGCTCTTACCCCTCCACATCAGGGCTGCGCCATGGGAAGCTTTGACAGGCTTCAGAAAAGTTTGCTTTGAAGTGAGGTGAAAAAAACCCAGCTTTATGCTCAACCATTATTGAGAGAAGTTTCTGTCAAAAGACTGGGGGGGGGGGGCAGGATAAAAAAAAATAAATAATTGAAGAGACATTGCTCTGCCATATTTTTCCATCCTGACTTCCCACTGGGTGCACTGGACTGTAAGAAATGTTAAACAATACTAGCATACAAATATTGTTACTTGAAATCTGGAAGCATGAGGACTTCAATGATATTCTCAAGACGGGAACACAAATATCTGTGAATAAAGGACTCTTGATTGCTGCAGGCCAGATGACTGTAATAGTCACTAGGTCACTGCCAAAGTCTCATCTCTTAAGCTTTGAAAACAGGACAGAACGTCAGATTTTATACCGAAAATTTTAGCCTTAGTAATTGGATTTAAATGAATTAGTTCTGAAAGGGGCAATTAAAAAAAAAGAAAGAGAAAAATGAACAAGTGTCCTCTTGCATCCGTGGCACAAACCATAGAAATCCCTGATTTGGAATTCTGAAGCCATTGGCCCAGAATTCAAGCCTGCCCTGTAAGTCACCCTGCTGAGAGCTATGGCTCCCTTACTTTGGGATCCTGACAAACAACAGGAGCCACCTGAATAAGTATCAGTAACTACCTCATTTTACTGTTTCTCAATTCCAGTATTTTCTGGCCCTTTGATTGCCCCCACCCCACATTTCTGCCAGCAGCAAACTGGCTAACACATAACACATCAAAATCTGTTTGACCAAAGTTTGGAAAAAACAGTCTACAAATGTATGAAAGGTATCAACATAAAAGAGAAAGGGGAAGAAATAGAGATACCCTGCTACAAGCAGGAGATGGAACTGTGTTTCACGAGATTCTTTCCAAAATGAGTTGTTCCTTGATTCCATGCTTTATTTAAATCACAGAAATCAAAGGTGAATTAGTCACTGAAACAGTAATTTCACATACTGAATAAAGATCCTCCTTTTCACATATAAACTGTTTCCCCTCAATAAAGATCATACAATTTTAATTCCAGTCTAATAAAAATCAAACTCTAGTCATATTTATATGATTAAAAAAAATTTACACCAAAAAAAGGGTAACATTCTGTCTACTTTTGTGAAGCTTCTCAGCCATGCTACAAGGGCAAAGAAGGTAGAAATCTGTGATGAGAACATTTGAGGCTCTCTGGCCATGAGCTGGCACTACTCTCAGAGCAGTCATAGACCATTCTGCTCATTGCTAGTGAAGGGACTCTACTGGCAGGCCTGCGTGTTTGGAGACAACAGACATGGTTACAAGTTACCAGTTCTCCCAGTTAGCAGCAGAATGTGCTCTGAACTCAGCAAAATATTTTAAAAAAATTAAATATTTGATGGAATATCACACTGCCAATGTTTGCTTCTTAGAAACTACAGATTCATAATCATGTAACACCCTTTACTTTCCAAAGTATTTTCAAAATAAGACAAATTAATTCATCCTTCTTGCATAAGCACTTTCAAAACTATTTTTTCATCACTGTAGCAAAGTAAATTCCTGCATCATATGTTTCAGATTGAACCTACAAAGTTCCTTTCAAAATGCAAAGTAGGCAAATTCAAAAATCAAACACTGAAACACTTATGCATGGACAGCTGACACCGAACAAGATGTTTCTGCTCTCTAGCACTTCCCAAAAAGTTGCTTTCAACTGTCTTGCCATCTACCGAATAACCCCAGCCTACTTGGGCACCATTTCCTGGTTCTCTCCTTTTTCCTTTGATTTTTTTTTTTCTCAGCTTTCCCTGGTTTTGCTCCTGTCTAATTGTTAATCTGAGCTCAGTCCTGCTGCAATTTAAGTTAGTGGAAAAAATATTTCCAGTAACTTCACTTGGACACAATACTACATTCTTGGTGTAGATGTTTCCTGTATTTCCATTGTACTCCTGGAATAACTTCAACAATACAGCATCCACAAAAGGCAAGACACAAAATTCAAGCACCCGAAGCGTAGTCCATACATGCAACATATCTTTTATTATTATTTAAAAACAAGAGATTGCAAATCTATAGGCCTTGAGGCATGTTGCCCTAAATAAAGTACCACACTTCACCACGTTATCTAAAATACTGTTAGGAGCAAAAAAGACTCAACCGGCGCCGCTAACAGTCACATTTTAGCTTAATATTAAACTCCTGTATGCATTTCCCTCCATCACTGCAAATCCCTCAGGGTTAATAGGAGCTCAGAAAGCCAACCACTGACAGACACTAGCAAATATAATGAGACTAGAAATGGGGTCAGACCAGCACATTTCTTAAGATCACTGTACTGTTTGTCAAAAAGGAAAAAGAGCAAAAAACCATTTCCAAAGTTGTAGCATTGTTCTGCTAGCTTTCTTAAAATTGCTCATTACAGGTTACTGATTACAAGATCCTCCCACCATCCCCAGGCAGCAGTGAACCAGATTAATAGAGACCAGGCAATTAAGTAAGGAATAAATTCCCAGGAAATGTGAACTGAAGTGACAAATATTGTATTTAACACAATATGGTACTAGTATTTCTGATAAACAGCAGAGATGCCAAGTCATAGTATGATCGTTAAAATATCCTTAATGAAGTGATTTATTTTTTAATATCAGTTTGGGGGAAAACACCTCAGAAATAACAAGGTATGGGCAATTAATCATCATGGTCTGCTATAGCCACAGTTGCAAAGGGAATTTAGTGAACTCACTTGTAAGGCAACACCACTGTGAAAACGATGGCAAAATATAACACATGGAAGGAACAAGTTCTTTTTTTTGCGAAGAGAAACACTCTTCACATTTACTGAAGGCAGCTGCTAGATAGTGTTCAACATTACCAACCTGCAACTGGTAACAAAGTGCAATGCACATGTATCAGGCATAACAAGGCCTATGACATCGTAACATACAGAGTCTAAGTGAAGTATCATTAAAAGAGCCATTTGTGGAGATATGCTAATAAGGACTTCTATTGTGTTTACCCAGCTGAGGTGGAAAAAGGAAGGATACAGGCAGGTAAAGTGGTTTCCCTAAGGTTAGGAAGATTAATCAGCAGCATAACCAGGGTAGAATCAGGAGGAATGATGTATAATGCTCAGATTAAAACTAAATTGTCAACAAACCTTACTTCCCTTCTGAAGACAGATGGCAAACACTAGTCTTTTCTCACAGTAAGACAATAACAAATTCAGTAAAACTGCTTTCCTGAGCATTAGGATCCCTTCATCAGTTTGATCTCTGCTTTTGAGGTGCACAAAGAAATGCATTCCCATTAAAGTGGGCCACTTGGTTCCTTTCCTTCTTGATTAGCACAGTGAAGGTGAATATCTCTGGAACACTCCAAAGCAGCTTGCATTTAGTACAGGAAAGATATTTGGGATGTACTTAAGTCAACAGAGTTTCATCCTTAATTGCCTTCCAGGGCTAACAAGAACAAACCCAGCTACATTACTAACATGATAGAAACAATAATATGGCCTAGCTGGCAAAAATGAGACACAAAAGTCTGGATCTTTATTGTTGCCAGCAGACTACTAAATTCAGATTGCATGAGATGCATGAATTTGCGCAGGAAGTCCAAATATCACAAAAGTGTCACGAAGCAGATAACTACCAACCCCATATCAAGTACAGTCTATACCATTCTTTGTCCAAGTTCAGAAAGACCTGGAAACTAATCAAGTTCATGATTGGACACTGCAGGCTCTGTTTTCCTTGTAAGCTGTACTGTTGACAGCTAATACTACTTGCCTTCCTGAAGACTCCTTATATCTTGCAAGCTCTTCCATCCATGACCAAACTTGCTAACAGATCCAAAATAAAATGTTCTAAGATGCACACCAAAAACTGCAGCCAGCGCAGCAAAGAATTTCTATGTACAGTTCACAGGCAGGGGTTGAGATGTTCTTATGCTCTTGTGGAGCAGAATAGGACCAAAGATGCAGTTAGTTTCAGGATGACTTGCCAGTGCCAGCCTTACCATTTCTGGCTCACTGCATCTTACACCCAGGAGACAGTGTTTGAGAGCAGCCTGAACCCCCTGAGCACAGCATCGCTGCCAGACACACAGCATTGCTCTGTGACCACGAGACATGACTGCAAGATGCAGGCTTGAGTTCTGCAAGACACAGCCCCCTGTGTTCCTCCACTCTCAAGGAGAAGTTTGACTCCTTATCTTGCGTGTCACAAGACACATCAAGCTACCACAATGGTCTGCTCCTATCATGCTCTACTGCTTCTTACTCTGTATTCCTTTTTCCTTGTGGCCATACAGCTGCTGGGACAGGTTCCTTCTGCATATCCCTTCCCCACAGTTAATACCCTTGGCTCAGAAAGCGTACACTTGCAGTTCAGGCGTAGGATTCTCTGATGCCATGAAGCTCACAGACAACAGAAAAGCCAAGAACATGGCTCCTACCAGCTACTCACAGCTGAAACATTATTCCATGATGACAAAACGTTATTGCACATCAGTGACAACTCAAAGGAGCCATTTAACTTTTACAGGAGGTTTTAGGAAGTTTTGCCTAAGTCTTTGTGGCAAATCAGTAGGAGGTGATAAATAAGCAAGTTAGTTTTTGTTGGTTTGGTTTCTTTTGAGGACACACACACCCACAACACCATCTGTGAACTAAACCAGAAGATTGCTAATGCTAAAACAGGTATAAAGTGTAAATCGTTATAAAAGGCAGACAATGCTGAAAGAAAACTGAGTTAAAGAACTAAGTTGATAACATAAATACAATCACTTCACAATTAAAGAATTCCAGGAGCTTCTCATAGTACAGCTAATAAATTCCAAATTTCCAAGAATCTATCTAGATTACTAGAAGATTTCATGAAGCAGACAAGTATCAAATTGCAGTAGAAACATTTGGCCTACTAAAAGAAATCAAAGCATTTGTGTCAATTAATGCATTGTTCACATTGTTAGACTCAAACAAGAAGACTCCCATGTGCAACATAAAACCTTAAACACAGGAATAACTAACAAGGTTGTCTTCTGAAAACAGAGCACAGACATCCAACAGGAGTAAACCTGATCAGCATCTGTTTTGAAATACGCTACAGAAAGAGAAGTATGATGAAGATTTGACAAAGCAAGCATAACTGACCACAGACATGACTTCTTTGAAAAGATCTTGCTAGTACCAGGGAAAATTTGCAGAGTAGCATAAACCACAGAGTTAAAGCCATAAAACAATACTAGAAGAGCTAGCTACAGGATGCAAAGTTGAAAGGACTTCTAATTTGATGTCACAATAAAAATTTCATGCAATAGTTGTGAGGATAGGCAGAAAGAATCACCTGTGTCAGGCAGATAAGCTAACCTAGCTTTCAGGCAAGTTCTGTTGCTGTTATTTCAAGGATATCAATTGGAGGGTCCTTTCAGAAAAGGATACCAAGTCCCAAGCACAAGCTATTCAGGGGGCACATGGGAACTTCTATTTCTCCAAGAGTCTTCTCTGTAGACCCTCACATTTCAAAAATACACATTCTGAAAATAGTCAGCCAAATTTCTTCTATGATAAAGGCTACACCAGCACTAGCTTGACCTCTTTATGTGGCGCACACAAGCACTGTACTTTGAAACATGCTACTGACCCTGACAAGAAGGACTCAGGATAAATTCTTAACTGTTTTTTAAGGATGAAAGATGGTGCTTGATCATTTTAAAAAGTTCCCAACTAATAGAAAGCCACAAATATGAAATGCCAGCTTTAATGAAAAAAGGTCTAGTGAGGCCAGTTGAACAGATTGTTTAAATTCATCAATTTGTTCACATTTTAAAATCCCCATAACTTCCCAATTATTATAATGGACAAACTCAAATATCCTTCAGGTTAAAAGCCAAAATTCTTTTGTGACTTCTACAGTTCAACATTAAATATTTTACAGCATAGCTCTGGGAAGTAATATAATATGTTTCTACAGCGTATTATACAACTGAATATAAAGATATAGTGATAAAACTATCAGAATGAAAAGTCTAGAAAAAAATCCTGCATTCTGGCAAACTTGCTTACCCCAAAATGCATTAAGCACAAGTGCAATTATTTTTACTGCCTGTGAGATAAACTGCTGACCTACATTTAAAAATTCTGAATATAGGAACAGAGATTCAAAAAGAAAAATAAAAGTCCATTGAGTTCATATTCCTCTTGAATGCCACCAAATAATGGCAAATCAATAGTCACTATTTTACTAAAATCATCCTTTGGATCCAGTCAACTAGCATATCTGAAAACCCTTCCCAGAAGGACCACACAGATACACAAATTTGTTTTAACCATCACCATCAAAACCCACAGAAACAACCTGCTCTTGTTTCATTACAGGAATGTAAATCACTAAAATCAGAAATACTTCACAGTAAGGTAAACTCCCTTTCTGAAGCTATAAAATTCTTCAATGAATAGTTGTATGGTGAGTGAAATTAAAAGAATACAGGGTCATTAAATGAAGCAACATTAGGGACTTGAGCTACAGAATAACTGAATTTATTCCTTGTTACCAGAAAGTAACTTTATTGCATTATTGGCAGAGCACCTTCTTTTCTTCTGTACTACTCCATTCCTACAGCTTACTGCAAAAAGATGGGTTTCAAAAAACAATTTCAATTCCCCAGCAAGCATTCCACTCTTGAATGGTTTTTAAAAATTCATAGAGCAGTGATTTGCAGAGCCATGTAAACACACTGAACCCTGAGCTCTGAAAATCTTCAGCGCTAGCTCTTGATTGTCAGTAACATGCACTTTTTTTCCCCTCTACAGTTTCTCACAATGTTTATTTGTATACTTTAGAAGAGATACAACAAACCAGTTCCTGACATAATCCAAATACAACTGGTTATAGGGAATATAGGATTCAAATTAGCAGGGCAAGACCTATGAACAGTAGGCAGCCTGTAAAATACAAACAGGAAATACAACTGTTGTTTTCTACTTTGCCTGGAGTGCTTGTCAGACAGGAAGCTGTTTGCAGATGTAGGGGGGAAAAGATAGAAAGACAGAACAAGCCCTTGCTTATCAGCAGCAGACACTGTAGAAAACCATAAATAGAAAGATTTTTGCACTCGTGGATGTCTAAAAAGTGTAAGGTTGTATATATGCCAACTAGAAAAAGCATTTAAAGCGCTTGTACTTCAACATGATTTTTAAGATTAATTATGAACTTGAGCACAGTCTTAGAGTTGTGCATAGTTACAAATGGATTACTCATTGTTGAAGAATCAAGGTGCTATTAAGAACATGAAAAAGTGAGGCAGATCCTGTGAGGACAGGCACTAATAACACAAGCTTTCTGTATTGTACTTGGATTTTTACCATAATCAGCTAATTCTTCTCTGTTCACCGTAGATCCTCACTCTTTCCACCCCACCCCATTCAAGTCATCTCCAGTTCTTCTGGATCTAAGAGCACAAACACATTCTAAGGTTCCAAATATCAATTTCACCTGCCTTTATATATACTCGGACAAGGAAACACAGATGCAGAATAAGGGGTTTTTTTCATAACCAAGACAAAACTGACCTCAGATGTTTATACCATGAAATTCAGTGTCTGCTCCACTTCAGCTCTCTGTACCTTAGGCTACTGTTGATTCAAGAGTCATCACAGTACAGGCCTCGCAATAGGTCTGTTGCTATCTCAGCCGTTTGGTTTCGCACAGATCTTTGTTCTTGCTGCATATTAGAGAAGAACGTTCCTCAGCACAAATTATTACTTCAGAAAGAGTTTAAAATTTGAAGAACACACGGGCAAAAATACCAGCTCCTGGGCTTTTCTCTAGCAGCTTTTGTTTGTTTGTACGAGGGTGGTCTTTTGTTGTTTGGTTGTTTTGGGTTTTTTGAGGGGGTTTTGTCTGGACAGGGGGATTGGTTTCGGTGATTTATTTTTGTGTTTAGGTTTTTTTGTTGTTTGTTTGTTTTTTTAACTACTCCATTTGTGTCAAAAACCCTGAGTTTGGGCCAAGATGATTACAAGACTACATGGACTTGAGGCATACTTTTCTTACATTAACTGTGTTCTTGCTTCTATTATAAAGTTGTGTCTATAACAGGATTTTTTTTCTTAACTCTTTTTATGAATCTCCTTTCATCAGTAATTTCCTTCATATCTTACATAGTGTACAGATCAGATGTAGTCACTAGTTTGTCCAGTTCCTCTCACCAGACAGAGCATGCACATGCAGTGAATAGATATCCAGTTACCACATTGCCTACCATGCAGAAACACAAAAATAGTATTGCAAGAAATAAAAAAAACCAAACAAGTTGGGGGAGGGAAGACAACAAAGACAGCCACAAACAAACAAAATATCCAACAAAAAGACTCTATAACACCAATATTCTTAATAGAGGGCATGTTAATCTTAATTTCTATAACACAACACATAAGCAGATCCTCTAGAGAAGTTACCAGAACACCTGCAGATACCTAGCACATTTTGAAGAGCAATGCAAGGCTATAAATATGCATGGCATGACCTCTTTCATATTGTTCTTTCACAGGACTCAGGTTTTAGTTCAACAAAAGAAAGTAAGTAACAAAAGGAGGAAGGACTGTCTTTTGGTTAAGAACTGGGAGACAGGAATCCTGGATTCTATTTTTGGATCTGCCACACAAGTCCCTTAAGGAAAACTTTTCTAGCTGTGGGGTATCAAATCAAAGAACTGATTTTGAGAGATGAAATGCTACAAAGGACTTAAATGTAAGTACCTAGATTTTAAAGACTTGTCTGCTTTCTCTGCTTCACCTCCCTTATCTGAAGCAGTGATAAAAATTCTCATCTATATTCCAATGATGATGTAAACTTCCATCAGGGAAAAAACCAAAAACATAATAATAGTGTTAAAACCAGAAAAAACTATAGACACGTATTAGGCTTCTCTTCCTGGTGCACATACTTGAAGTATTTACCTTTTATAAACAAACAAAAACTCCTTTAAATAATCAGCATAGTCCTTTGTTTGAATGAAAGTTGAATTATAACCTCCAGTATCATCTTTCATTTTTGAGGCTGTAAGGATGTTTAGACAATGTATTGAACAGTTCAGCAGTATTGCATTTCTAAAAGTAAGGAAGACAAATTCTCTCTGCCCCCACTTCATTTTCAAGAGTACCTCCTAGACATATAGCCCAAACTTTTATGTATTTCAACAAAATGAAGGGTTTTTTCCAGTTTGTTTTGGGTTTTTTTGTGGTTTATTTGCTTTTTGGGGTTGTTGTGCTTTGTTTTGGTGGGTTTTTTGTTTGGCTGGTTTGTTTGGTTTTTTGTTTGGTTAGTTGTTTTATTCTTTTGTTGTTGTTATTTGTTTTGTTTGTTTAATTTTGGTTTTGTTTGTTTTGGGTTTTTCTGGTGATGATAGCAGTGACAGGTTTTTTACTTAATTTCCACAGAAGACCTCCTTTATTCCTCCTTTTTGTTAGGAGCACATTTTTTTAGATGCATGACTTCAGATTCAGCACTCCAAACATAAAGCTTTGTTAAAAAAAGGCCAGTGGGCTTTAATTACACAGGAAGGGAAGGACAGAAGAGAAATGCAGCTTCTTATACACTGGCTTTCCCATCTGGAAAAGCTCAACAGAAAAATGGAAAAACAATACTAATAGATCAGAGGAAATGGTCATGACATTTTTCAAAATCTATACTAAAATAACTCTACTGAAGGACAAGGACATGTGCATCTCTAAGAACCAGACACACACTTCACGTGCTATAGTGAACTGGCCATCACTGATGGCAACAGAGTAATTTTTATGGTCCTGTAAAGCTCTTTACATAAGACTACTGACAGTTTTCTAAAGAATTGATCTAGTTACTCTCCAAAAAGTGATCTATTTCCAACTGTTTTCTCTCCTAAGAGACAAAACTATCACTAATTGTAACTCATTCAAATAGAAAATAAAATTTCTGTAATTACTCCCCCCCACACACCCCAGGATATAGTTTTTAATACCTTATCCACAGCAGTCTGGATGTCAATTAGAGAAAGTAGGTCTGACAGTATGTTAGAAAACCACTAGCACAGTGACTCAATACTCTAGAGACTTCCCAAGACAAGCTGCAATTTCCCACAAAGTCTGAGGAGACAGAGTGTAAACAACAATTCATTCAGCACAGAGTAGGTGTAAGGCCCAGTTCTCAAGAAACTTTTCTTATACAGCCCAAGATAACTGTTGACTTTCATGGCTGCTCTGGAAACACTTGAAATCAGTTTATTTGTGTATGGTACACTTTTCCTATGGAGACATATTCTTGCTTGGAAATGTGTCTGCTTTTATATCTGAAAGATTCTGATCTAAACATGAAGCAAGTAATGGTTGTGGTCCTACATAGGACTAATCTCAGCTGGATTTGTGTTACCTTTTCCCTGGGACAGCACATAACAGCATATGCTTTAACATGGATCATCCCATGAGTGAAAACTCAACTAATAGGTCAGACAGGATACTTCATAACTCTTTATGCTAGTCTGCTCAATGCTTGGCTATTCAGGGCTTCTAGGACTCACTGATTTCCAAAGCAAGTTTTGGCTAGAATCTAATAAGCAGTACTGGTTGTCTTGGCACCCGAGATCTCCAAACTGTTTCTCCACATAGTATTTCTTCCAGAAGACAATATGCTCATATGATCTTGCTGTGACTGTGAGCTTAATTGCATTATCAAAGTCTCTGCTGGAAAACTCAGGTAAGGAAAAGTAGAGAAATACCAAATTCCTGATGAAGAAAAGCATTTCATTTTGAGATTGCATGTCATCAGCCAGTTAATTATGATAAAGAATTACAATCTGTCCTAAAGAAAGAAGACAGGCTGAAATTTCAATCCTTTACTTCAGATCTTATTCCTGCATTCAGCAGTGCCCACCCATCCTCCAAAAAAAAAAAAAAAAATAATTCTGGGTTTACCACTATCAAGATTGGAGTTCAAAGAGAATGCAGAAGGTTATTGTATTCATTATTCATTTTTTCTTTTCATGGAATCTCCATTATGCTAGAAGTGAACTACAGTCCATAGGTATAGATGCCAACTAAACGCCAGATCAGTAGAGTCACTAATGTCTCCAGTTCCACCAGGGCACTACAGACTGCAAAGATTATACTATAACCTTCATATCATTACCATAGATACATCTGAAGATAGTCAACCAGGTTAAAGAAATTGATATTTATAGCTTTCAGCAGTCTTCAGAGTGCTGTGAGTTCTAGTGATTTCTGTCATGACAGAGAACTGATGCAGTAAATAGTCACATCTCTACTGCATCATCCATTTAAAGTAACTGCATATTCACTGTCATGATTTCCCAGGCTACAGGCATACCAATTTGTAAATGCCTTGAGAAATGCATCCCAGATTTGCACGTTCATTCTCAACACTTCGTATGAACATTACCTATCCTCCAAAGAAAGCACAGCTGCAGCCTCAGAAGCCTTCAGCCACTTCAGCCTGGCTGACAGCACATCACTTACCGCTGAACAGGTAAGGGAAGGGAATCCAAGTGGTCCTCGCCCTTAAAAGCCATGTTTATTCTATCCTTATGGGCACTTCTCCATATGCTGCAATCTAGAAAGAAAACAAAAAGCCATTTAGTAAACCCAGGGAAACCTGGGCCTCCTCAGTCCAGAGTGGCATGGCATTCTCTAACTGATACGTGGAGCTAACTCAAAAACAATTCAGAAGGCTTCTTTTCCTCAGGCTTCCACACAACCCAGCAGGTAGCAAAGGTCGTTAAGTGTATTTCATGGCATAAACAACACAGTTTGCATATTCCTGAACTTCCTGGACTACTGCACAGGTCACAGCTGCCTGGGTTGAAGATCTCCAAGTTAATATTGTACAATAGTAATTCTTCAGGTAATTGTGAGAAAGACTGCAAGAGAGAGCAAGTGTATGCTCATATGATTTCAGGATCATTTAATACTGCCTTTACAGAAAGGCCCTTGAAGTCTCAGTGAAGTATTGGAGCTTTCCACACTAAGCAATTTCATTTTTCTACCAGTTTGAAATGCTGTACACTTCTTTTTCCTCCATGTTTTTCCTTTATACGCGGTGACCAAGAGATGCATCTCAACACTGTTGTACTAGAAAGAGGCAAGAGAGGAAGAGAAAGAGAACCTCCCCATTTTGACAAAAAGGAGGAGTACTGTCTCCTTCCTTCCTTATTCTCATTTGCCCCATCGTGCATAAGGGCATTACCTACTACAGAGCAACGCATTTTCTCAACAAAAGCCAGAAAGAATTTATTGTACAAAAAAAATAAAATTTGAAGGAAGAGGTTAATCCATGACTCAAGAGGAAGAGAAACGGGGAGGAGATGAATGAATTTGGAAGAGGAGACAGAAACAGTAGGGAAATGATGCTTCCTTAGATATGAAGAAAAAGCTGGGATCAATGGATTTCACTCTTGAAGAAAATGCTTTACACAGGAAATTAATGCTGTTTGTGTCACCAGCCGAGGCAGAATGGTTTTGATGTTGCCACTTGTGAAATTCTGCCATTTGTTTTTTGGCTACATTCTGTGAGCTGAGTCAGCCAGCATTTAAGATACTTGCCACTCCAAATTGCTCTTAATTGACACAGAGTGGTCCTCAGTGTCTTTCCTATCTCATTGCTAATGCATGTCCTTGTTTGTTTCAGTTTTTGAGGCTTTTTTGTTGGGTTTTTTTTTTCTTCCCCTGCCAAGATCCCACAAACATTGTCCTGTGTACATAGAAGCATTACAGCCAAAGCAATGCATTCACCTACTCTGTCATCAATCAGCACCAGATTGCATTGGTAATAGTGCCATCCTCTCTGCCTCCCTAAGCCCCAAATTTTTCTGGAAATAATCTTCTTAGTCCATACCCCTAATGAAGCATATAGAAATATGGGAGAAGAATCTGTTTAGGAAAAAATAAATAAATAAAAAGGCAGTTTAAGTGTTACTGACCTCCAAAAAAGATTCCATAGACTGCCTGAAAATTCATAGCCCAAGTATGAAAATATTAGTGTGCATCCTTCTGCTCCCATGAGACATCAAGATCTGAAAACCAAGTTTACTGTTGTGATTTGGTTTGGTTTTTTTAAAAACATTTAGCACATGATGCACAGATTTCACTAACAAATAGAATAAATCACTTATCTTAATTTCTTTCTACTAGTAGAATTTTTTTTGTCTCTTCGTCAAAAAGACATTTAAGATTACTAAATATGAATAATCATGTAATCAGATTTACTGGAAATACCCAGTTATCACTACCTGCATTTGGAGAAGATACCCTTCACCAAGAATGAACACATCTGCCTAAAGCCTTCATCTCCAGGATGATGTTACCTCTCCTAAACCTTGTCATGTAAAGGCCCAAGAAAACAGCCTTTCAGTCTGCAGCAGCACAGACTTCACAGGCACTAGCTATCTCCTCCTGCTCAGCATCAGGCATAAGATTTACCTTCTTAATGCTACCAACACAAAATCAAGAGCTTCCCTCCGGCAAGCTAAAGCTACTTCACCCACTAACAGTTTCTACACATACAAATCAAAGCCTCTGCTTGTACTCCACTACTTGTGATCAGTGACATAATTAGATTATTGCATGTCATTGTTCCCTATAAATGAGAAACCTGACAAAAATGCAGCTTTTTATACACTGTTTTCCCACAAAACACACATTAATATTATGGCTGAGAGCCTTTAAAAACATGATCTGCTCCTACTTAGAGGTCACTTATGCTCCAGGAACAATCACAAAAGGCCACAGCAGTATCTTAACCAAACAGGCTGTCTTAAGTCTGTAGTTAGTAGCTCAAATTTTTAAGTCCAAGTTAATGTTGGCAACATGAGGAAATGCTCTCCCCAAGCACCTGGCAGTCAGCCAGGGAACCAACTGTACCCCAGGACAGCAATAGACACTAGTCTATCTAAACCTACGACTACAAGAGAGGCTAGAGACACGGAGACTGATATGGTACAGGCTTCTGGTCCTGCTCAGAACGGCTCTTCCACATGCTGAGCAAATACAGTGCTGTTCAGATTTTAGTGTTCTCTTCACCTTTGCAGGTAAGACCAAGACACTGTACATCCTAGTAAAAGCCATGACAGGACTGATGAATCCTTCTGCTAAGTTGATGCTGCATTTTATTAAAGGCCACGACACAGTGCTGAGCTCTAGCCAGCATGGCTAAAAAGGAAGGTCTCCTACTATAGCTTACCATGCGGGTGACCACCTAAACACCATATCAAGTCAAAGCAAGAAGCTTTCAGAGTATCAAACATTCCACCTTCTACAAAAAGCATCCTACTCAGAGTCAAAAGGTCCTTCACTCTGGAAACTGCAAGACAACGGACATGGAAGAACAGAGAGACGCTGCCACTAACAAGCATACACTAGCAACCCGTCACGAAAGGAGGGCTGCAACACGGGTAGGGCAATGTGCACAACCTCTCTGTGTGTGTAGTTAGATGTATTCAAGGCAGCAGTCTCTCCTTGTGTCCTTCATCTTTGTCATGTCAACACTGAATTAGATTTTAAAAAGTTATTTCCTCATGTTTACTAGATAGATGTAGACCACAAACCACATTTCATTCCCATTGAAGACAGTCAACCAACAGCTTCTTTCAGAGAACTACCAAACAATAAGAAAACAAAGCATCACAGCTGAACCAGCACGTAAGCATTGCTCACAGGAAAAGCAGTGTCAGCAGAGGATATTGCCTTCACGGCCAAAAAAACCAAACAAAAAAACCCAAACACACACCACCAGGAAGAGGGAACTTGCTTATGTGCAAGCACCAGACCCTGATGCTGGCAACTGACACGGAGAACTGAAAAGAGCTTTAAAAGGTGTCAAACTACCCCACCCATAAGTTAAAGAAGGAGAAGTCTCACCCTCACTTACACTACATTTGGCAGGCCCTGTGAAACCCATGCAAAGCCTCATTAGCACAAAAATTCAACTAGGAGCTCTCAAACCATTGGTTCCACAACAGCAAACTCCTGCCTTACAGAAACTCCCTGCTGGGAGCCTCCTCTTGCTCAAGTCTATAAAGCATCAGAGAGCAGCTTTTTTAGCATCCTACAAAAGATGTTATTTCTACTAGCAAAATAAATTGCATCTTCTAAAATCTCTCAATTTAAATTTCTTCTCCACCATGCAATACACTAGCTTATATTTAACAAGCTAGAAATTTGGAGGATTTTAGCAGTCAAGATTCTGCTAAAAGCATATCCATGTCCAATAGTAATAGCACATATTCAAGGTGAAATAACTGAGAGTCATTTACTCCTACTACTGATGGCCCCTAAAGATGTTCTCCATCACAAAATGATGCCCTGAGTAATTAAGCTCTGAAACTCACACATTAAATCCACATTTTTGAGCTCATTCACTGAAAACATATCCACCCTCGTAAAAGCTTAAATCAAAAAGTAAATCCATGGACTTCCACCACTCCATTTCTAACCACTAACATCATAATTTCAACTCTAACAACATCTTAAAATAAGATCAATCAAGAGCATTATTTCTCTTTCTGAAAGACAGTCATCTATACATCTAGCCTTTGATTATCAATAATCATTAGAATTAGAAGAGCACGTTGCCTATAAGCAACATAGTTAACCTGAGAATAAGAAGTCATTAGCTAAAAGTCCTTTCAGACTAGATATCACTTGATTAATACCAACAGTTCCTGTCTGTAGTACAGTACAGTCTCTGATCTGCCAAACAGTGCCTGTCCTTATTTTACACTTCTGGGAGTCTGGGAATCATCAGTTATTATTCTGCTGGTACACAGAATAACTGTTAATGGAACGTCACAAATCAAATTAAGAGCAAAATTCTGACGGCATTTATGTGAGAGGTCAAAAAGTAAATACAAACACTCTGTCCTTCAGCAACACATCCAGTCCACCAGAAGCTTTCACACTGACCAATCGAGGTCTCGGAAACCCGTTACTGGTTTGCATTACAACATGCTTACATAGACATGAATTAATTACAACAGTAAAAGCCAACTCATAGTTAAGCTGAGTGGCACAAATCTAAGAAGCCATAAAACCAGAAGCAAGAAATAATGAAGAATCCTTCAAATGATGGCTTGTGCTAGCATGGGATCATATATACAGATGTATATACTACACTCCTAGAATGCAAAATTAAAACTACAAAGAGGGAGAAGCAGGAACAGACAATGCCTTCAGCATCCATTCATGGCAGCTGCTCTTGCAGAACCAATAACTAAAGAATCACAGACTTGTCACAGTTGGAAAAGACCTCGAAGATCACCACGTCCAACCGTCATCAAACAAACCAACCAACCCAAAAACAAACACCAAAAGCCACCTCACCATTCCACTAGAGCACATCCTGAAGTGCCTTATCTACACATTTACTTTTTTTGAGTACCTCCAGGGATGGTGACTCCACCACCTCCCTGAGCAGCCCATTCCAGCACCTGACTACTCTTTCCGTACAGAAATTCTTCCCAATATCTAACCTACACCTGCCTTTTCTCTCTATTGTCTGCAGAGGGAGGATCTCATTTTAAATCAGTCTCGGTCTTTAACAATACTCTTTTTTATAGATCATAGATTACTCTGGAAAGACCTTAGAGATCATCTAGTTCCACCCTCCCCTCAGAGCTGGGTAGAGTTTCCTTCCACTACATCAGGTTGCTCAAAGCCTCATCTAACATTGAATATATACATATGAAAGTATATGTATAGTATATACTGCATGATAAAGTATATAATTGCGTGACATATTTGTGTATTACATTATATTCAACTATAGTTTTATATTTTTCTAGTTTTTATTTTATATATTATATTACAT
>WUAM01000332.1:3521751-3546131 GCA_024336885.1 Actenoides hombroni
TATAAAACATATATTGTTATATACGTGTATACAACAAAGAGAAACAGGGAGTGTTTATGTGTATCTCTCTCTAATGCAGCTAGTCACACAAACTGAAGTCTGCACTACTCCCTCTGTGTTCTGGATTTTTTTCCTCATCTTACCCTTACTGTACGCAGCTATACTGTAGAAACACGGGGGTGAGTAGCAGATAAAGATCTATCTCAGTTCAAATAGATCACAGAGGCAGGGGGGTGAAATGCAAAGAACAGTGCGGAAGAACTAAGTCTGAAGCCCATACAATTCATCTGCATACACAGTTTGATTCCTTCATTCACTTCCCAATTGTAGAGCCTTCAGGATGCTCTCCTTGAACATATACCTTTTTTTCTTTATGATACCACAACACAGAAATCTGCTTTTAAGAAAGGTATGCTGCATCGCTTATTTCATTTCTTTAAGAAGTGAGTTTTCTGGAAACACATTAAGTAGGATATCTGCAATGCAACCAGAAGACCTAACTGCACTGGGAGGAAAAGCATAGACCCGTGTTACCCAGGCATTCCAGCTTTCTCCACACACAGAAACTAGAAGGGGTGAGATCTGTCATGGCATGTGCTACAATCAGTCCTTTCACAATGGCATGAGACTTACAATGTATTTTTAGCAAATTTTCTCATTTAGATAGAAAACTCTCTAGGAAGATGGAGTTTACACCATCAGGGAGTACATTATGAAAATATTTTAAATAAGGAGATAGAGAAGGGCATAATAGATATGAAGATTTCCTTTCTTCCTCTGCCCTTTAAAATTAATTTGGGCAAAAAGCCACCAGACTAATCTCTTGTTGACATTTATTTTTCCAAAAAACTTATCAGTGAATGTCTTTAAAAATCTCCTTTTCTGGAAGGGGCACACCAGTTTATGCTGATGGCAGCATTGTGAGGGCAAACTGATTAGTGGTCACATTCCTAGCAATTAGCATTTTAGAGGCAGTTTCACTGGAAAAGAATGCGCTTTTGAGGTTCAGGAACTGAATAATAGGTGGGAAGTTGGCACATTTCAGTGCTATATTTTATCTTTTATGTGATACATATAAAAATGTTTATTAGTTCTCAAAGCAGTACCAATGCAACCCACTACCATGAGACGCTGGGCAGTGCAACCCCTCTGTACATGCAGGGCCTGCACTTTCTGGCAAGCTGCATAGTGCTGACCCCTCCCTTCTTGAAACAAACCAAACAGCCAGGTGGACATCACCTGCATCAACATAAGTCTCAACGGAGACAGCCCTGTTCCTGGTCACACTTCTGGGTTTCAAAGGTGTTTCTGAAGAGCAGCAGACAAACCTGCTTTAACCGCCTGATGTGCAGGCCCCATCTCTTCGCCGTGGATCGCCCTCGGCCATGGCGGCACCTGCACCAGCCGGCCCTGCGCAGCACGAAGGAGCCTCGCAGCTCCATCAGACCCAAGAGCAAACCACAAACTCCTCCCTCACATTCCCCCCACCCCCCCACTTTTCTTTTTCCTTTTTCTTCCACCCCAAGACTAGATTAAAGCAGCAGCCAGGGATGCATCAGTGGTAAACCCAGTACCTCAGGGGCAGGGCTCCGAGGGCGCACAGGGCCTGTGAGGGGAGGCGCAGAGGCGATGGCAGCCCCAGCCCCAGCTGCAGCCTGAGGGCCGAGCCCGCCAAGAGGGCCCCTGAGGGGACCACTGCCCGCACCATCCTGACTGCCCAGGCCTCCCTCAAAATAGGGCAGCCGAGGCCAGGTTGGGGGTCCCTCTACGCTTCCCCCAATATCTATTAGATGTCAGAGGATCATGCTGATTTGCCATAAATTAATTCAAGTGAAATTCACCTGCTTTTGCCTGATTTACCCTCAACACCATAGCCACATGCTAACACCATCCAGTCTAAACCGTTTCAACTTGGTGGTATCTTGCGTCTTCTGCGTGGAGAGATCAGAAATAAAAGGGCCGTTATCTGAACTAGCTATTGCGTAGTACCAAAGAAAACCAGGAGGAGATTCTTGCCTGTACAAGTGTAGACTATGCTGCCCAGAAGAAAGACCTACAGAGTATCACAGTTTTCTGTCATTTGTCAGCATGACACTTGAGTGTAATGAAATTACAGCTAAGATTCATTATTTCACCTACAAACATCAAAAATTTCCAAAAGGAGCTTAAAATGAAAAGAGAGAAAATAAAATCATCTCCCTGTGCAGGCAGGAAATACAGAAATAGAAATTAAGTGACTTGCCTCATATTTAACTTTGGGTAAGCACAAATTGAAAGCAAGTTACAGCGTTCAATACTCTAAGTACACAGAGAAGGCAATAACTTTGTATTTAACACCTTCAATGAAGGGAAAAGAATAAGGACCTACACATGTAACTTGCTGCAAGGAAAGATGACAATATCATATTTGCACATGTCTATATACAATCCATTTTCTGTAATGAAAGGATTTTATTTTTAATTCCAATTAGTCAGATAGGCAGTCTGAAGGACAGCTTTACTTGTACTGATATTCCTCTAAAGAGCAACAAAACAAAAACAAAATCTGACATTTTCTCAGAGATGAGCAAAGCAATATTATTAATTCAGGTCACAGCCCACACTAGCCAAGCCTCTATTGGAAGTATCACAAGGCATTACATGGTAAACAGTGGTGGTATTTTCACAATATTTGTCAGCAGGCAATAAGCTTTTCATTATACAGAGTTAATATCCAATTGCTCTTTTTTTGTCATTATTCTGAAAAACCTTAAAAATAGCTTTAGACCAATACAGACAGATACACATTTACCTAAAAGTTAACACAAACAAGAAAGGTCAAGAATAACTCTCTCTAGTCATTGAATAGCCTCTCTATTTCAATTACTAATAAACTTGCTACTTCTATCACTGAAGTTTATAATGATTTTTTCCCCACTTTCCTCTACATATTGGGGGAAAAGAAAGAAAAGGACATCAGAGAGCTATAGAAAAGTTAAAATGAAAGAAAGTAAATGAGAGATGTCAAGGTTATTGCCTGCTAATAGGGTATTTCAACAGAATACAAGAACAGGTGACTCAATTTAGAGAAGAACCAAGGAACATGTAAAGCAAGTGTCATTGAGCTACATACTGTCAAGAATCCCAGCTCTCTGAACAGTAATTCTCCTCCTAGGCTATCTTCATGCTAATTCTAATCTCTACCTTTAAGCATGTCATTTCTAGATAGAGACAACAGATCCAGTAGATGAACACAAACTTATTCCTACATGCTAAAAAAAACACAGCAAAAAAAAAGTATGTTTGAGAAATCACCTATATACAAAAAAAGTGAAACATTTGAGCCCAAAACAACATTTGAGTGGTTTTTTCCTATTTCTTGCTTTTTCTCTTTAATAACTCTGATGAACACTTCCACACAATCTGTCAACAGAACTATGTTGCCTAGTCATTGTAATTCTACATAAAGGTCAAGTAATTAAGCAGTGGTGGGCTTTTTCTCTTTTTAAGGAGAAAATACTGCATTTATATTTTTGAACCACTGCCAAAGAGTACCCAATCAGACATTTTATTCTCCCTCTGTCTTTCATACAAAACAGCCAAAGGAGCCAAAAATCTGTAATAACAATGCAGATAGGGAATCCCCAGCAGGACTAGAGGCAGAACTGCTCTGTAGGATTGTTCCCATACTCGGTGTCTCAGGGGCAGGTGTAACATGACCACATCACAGCCAGAAACCCCTAGCACATCTAGAGGCTCGGGGGACTTTGCAACCTGTACACAATTGATTATATTTACACTGGAGATCATGCTGTGTCTGGGGAACACATTGGGGGAGGAAGTGCAAAGCCTACTTTAACTCCATGTGATGCACTAAGTCTGTGTCAAGAGAATCCCTGAGCCTCTGGCTGCAGTGCTCCAAAAGGCCAAGCAAAACCAGTTCAGACATTATTATCTGCTGTAATAGCACAGTCTTCATGGGGTTTTGTGGTTTTGTTTGGGTTGGGGTTTTTTCTGTAGCCCCAGCTCCAACCCCTCCCCGCCCCACTCATAGTATGGGAGGGCCAAGCAGGAGACCACAGGCAACAAAACAATAGGAAGAGACACGAGGAGAACAATGTTTGCTAGCAAGTAAAGTTTGGATGTTGATGGATGTACACCTGAAGCTGCACCTGAAAGCTTACAACATTACTCATCCTGACAGAACAATACTGGATGGCCTTTTCCAGAAACGTGCCCATTAATGAGAAGTTTGCATTTGCAAACTCAGTGTTTTGCAAGTGCTCAGGTGAAAGGATTCCTGAAGCCATATACCACCTATGTTCATTACTGTGACTTCAATGTCACATAGGTAAGCTGAAGCTTCTGCACCTGGGCCTGCTTTGGTAGCTACTATCAATATCTCAGTGAAAAAATATGTCTCCAAAAGCAGAACTGGCTCTTGTACAGCAGTCCCCAAAACGGAAATGTTTTTATTTAAAGATGAAGAGCTATGACCAGCAACATGTACATGCAATGAAAAAAGTGACATCCTCAAATTGGAGGAAAAAATTTAAGTTACTGCAGTGGTAAATGTAAATCAGTCCTGAGACCCAGCCACCTAATTGTCCATTAAGATATCAAAAAACAGATACTTCTTTTAATTTAATAGTCTTCTAAAAGAGAACCCAAGGAAATGCTAAGCATTACTCATGGTGGAACTACAGGACAGAGCTTTCGACTCATGACTCATCCAATAAAAGTGAAAGCAGTTAATAAGCAGATTCTGAAAAGTTTCAAAGCACAAGATGAATTTACCTTAAAAATACCCACATTTCAGTAAGAAGGAAAAAAAACCCCATCAGTTACAGGAAACATAGGGCAGTGGTTACAACTAGGGAATGAAAATAAGGAAATCGTCCTGCTTTCCACAACAAGGTTTGTCATCAACTTCCATCCAGCCACACAGCAAGTTATTTCACCTCTCCATATTCTGAAGTAATGGTGTATCAAATTCTTCTACTCTCTTCAGTGCAGTGACAGATTACATTTGTAATAATGCTGGGGGGAGTGGCTTTTTTGTTTATTTACAGGCCTTGAACATCAAGTCCATTTAAAAAAATCTGCCAAATTTAATTCCAAGAATTGAAAAGTCTACACCTGTGAGAGTAGAATGCCTAGTGCACAAAGAAAAAAAAAAAAAGGTGTGTGGGGGGGGGCATGTTAAAACCAAACTGAACTGCTTGACCCCTGACAGGAGATGATGAAGAGGGTAAGTCAGTGGGGAATAAACATGAAAAACTAGGTTGTGAACCTTAACATCCTAGAACACCTAAAAGATTAGAAGATTAAAACAGAGCAAAGTCAAAATTTGTAAGAAAATGCCTTTTTTTAGTAAAACGTGCCACTTTTTCCCACGTAGTCACTGTGGCTCAGAAGCTGGTATCACAGTCACAAAATGGCTGAGGTTGAACAAGCCTCTGTAAACTTCAAAAAGGAACACTCTTACGGGTAATACAAACTACCAAAGTTATTTAAAATCAAGTCTTACGCTTCAAGACAGTTGCTACCTGTATTGTGTCATCCTCTGAGGATGTCATTGGAGGTTTGGCTTCTGATTTTAACCTTTCCCAGTATTATGTATTGCACACTTAGAAGTTAAGATTGACTGGGATCTTTCTAAAATTACATACACAAAATACCAACTTGTGCAAATAATTATCAGGTCATATACTCATAAAAGTCAAGAAAATATATTTTATTACCTGCTCATCTAACTTATTTATGGAGTAGAGCCAATATTAGTCAGCACAAGTAGCTGCTTGCAAGCAAGAAGGCTACAGTCAGTGAGGAAGGGAAGTAATTAAAATGAGGGAAATCCAAAACACAGTTATACCTACCAATCATGTATAAAATAGTACAATTTAGATGACATTAAAAATAAAGCTTTGAAACAAAGATGCCATATTTTATGCAAGTTCTTGATTACCTTTCTGCAGAGGGAGCATGTAATTTACAAGAAAGAGGACTTAAAGCTTTAAGTGCCTCTGACTTAATTCAGTGTGCTGTATTGATGGTCCCATTTAGATGATTCTGTTTTAGGCCCCTCTAACGCATTAAAGGCATGACTTACTCACATCCATTTGGCTAATGATCCCCTACTGCTCCAAAGTAAATGACAGCTATTTACAGTAAATTATTCAATTAGATAGAGGGAAGTGCAGCATTCATTTTATATTGTTTGACATGGCAAAACAGAAGTGTGCAAGAAGGCAGGTGGGGTATTTTAGTTTTTCAGAATCAACTGTTTAATCCACAGCAAGAGAATAAACATACTCCACAACACTTGTCAGCCTCAGATTTTTATTGTAAACATTCTAAGAGAGACTGAAGTGTTGCAACTCCCAATAATATAATTCTGCTCACTTCCAAAAGTCAACGTACAATGAAAGGAATTCTAGCAGCCAACATCTTACAGAATTGTTTTATTTTAAGCACAATTTTAAGGAACACAAAGTGACTTTTTAAAAAACAAAAAACAACTAAAAAAACCAAAACCCAACCCCACATGCTAGCAGGAGACCAAATTTCCATTAAAAAAGTATACATATATACGTGAGCAATTCTGAATCCCATTTATTTGTAATGGGATTTATACTGCTAAGTGCCTACCTCGCTTTCAGAAACAGGACTGAATCTCCCAAGACATTTAGATTGCGGGATAATTTTAATCCATGAAATCCCAGGAAAGGACAGCTCAGCTGCCCTCACAAATTAAAAGGGGGATTCAAGAAAATAATCAAATAAAGGACAAGCTAGAGAAGTTGAAGTTGAGGCATTTGAGAAAATAAAGGAGAAGTTCTCCTTATTACAGGTATGAACATGAAGTCCAAGGTGCAGGTACAGCTACTATGCATCCTGAGCCTGCCAGTGACCGTGCTTTGCATAGTTCTCAGGCTTCCCAGCATTTAATACAGAGGGGAAGAGGCAATTTGTCTAAGGCCTCCTGGCTAGCCCTCACTTTGGAGAGCTTCTCTCTTCCGCAAGCCCAGAGTGCCTCAGAACAAGTGCCGAGCATCCCAAATAGAACACTTTCCTCTGGCTAACCTGCCAATGCATTTAATTTTCTGCAGAGAGAAGGCCAAGTTCAGCAAGCACAACTCCTGCTAAGTTTAATGGGAGTTGCACTCACTCGTGCCAGCAAATGAAGTTTGCTGGGGGACTGGAAGCAACACACTACAGAAAATACAACTGTAGCCAGCATCTGTATTCAAAGACACATTTGAATGGAATACTCTTTTTTTTTTTTTAATTCCCCTGACTATTTCAGTTCTTCTAAAGCTGCTACTCTAGAAAGTAGAAAACCCTTCCTACTCTCAATATATATTTCACTCACTTCCATGAGCAAGGATTCCAGACTAGCTGTTTATAATGATGGATTTGGTTAAAAAAAGAACAGTTTACCACAAAACTATTATGAATATAACTGTCATTTGGTGCCTGTATACCCCAAAGTGCTGGCCGGGTTGTTCAAACCTCCTACACACATGGCTCCTGAATTCCTAAGGAAGGTCTGCAATTCAGTGGCTCCAGAGCCTGTTTTCTGCAAGTTGATACTCTTTGCTTATTTTGCTAGTTAACTCCTTCTACTTATAAAAGATTTATTTTATTTTTCATTTTGATACAGTTAGAAATTAATACTTTAAGCAAATTTTAGCCCAGATTCTCAGTGGCTCTAAGCAATGGATACTATTCCAATTTTTACTAGGCAAAGATTACTCCATTATTACTTAATCAAAAATCTCCTTCCTTTGAAATACCTTTTAGAGGCTATAATAATACAATAGTAATACTAATAACAGTTCTAGACCTCAGCAAGAAATACTCCAGTCTCTAGTGGCTATCTCCGCTTGACCTACAACTCTTCATACAATATCTTCCTTTTCTGCCCTCCTGATCTCAGACTAAACATATTTATATCTGACATTCTCTCTGGTGCACAGGGAAGTAGATTGGACTTACATTCCTGAAATAAACAATGATTCTCTGAAATGTTCCACAGTTAATTTCTGCTGAAAAATTACCTGCCTGAAAGGCACCGAGTTAAACCAGATTGCAAGCTAATCCTTCATCTCATAAGAAGTATAGTGAGAACACTTATCAGGGCACATGAAATCACCCAGGAAGCCCAAACTATACGCAAAAAAAAGCCATCAGAGACGATAAAAACAAAACCACACAAAAAAACCCAACCAAAACTCAAACAAAAACCCCAAACGGGAATAGTGTGAATTTTGATCCATACTTTTAATATCTTAGTTCACTAAAATAGACTTCTCTCCACAAAATATTTAACATTTATATTTTTCTAGTTCTGAAATCCCCCAGACAGCCAAACAGGAAAGTTCAGAGCAACTAAGACACTTAAGGTATGTTGCCAGTAAAGCTGATACACATCATAGCTACACCAAGCAGTACTGAAAATGAAATATTGTGTAGAAAATAATATGCATATTTCTGAACCATTGCTCAGAATAGGCTGCTTGGAGCAGTAAAAGACGACATTGAATTGGAAGAGGTAGGAGGAGTCAAAGCTGCATTTCAGTTTTTCCCCTGAGCTCTTCATAGAGCAGTCTCTCATTCCTCAGGACCAGCCTATGGTGGGTGCATCAGCTGGCACCCCGCTGGAGAGCACACAGCTTGGTGGGCCGCTCACACCAGCACTGACTGCATGGCCAAGCTGGACTAAGAATGCAGCTGATACTGTTGCCAATAAGACAGAAGAGCAACTATTGGAAGGAATGATCTGGCCTAGAATGAGTCACTTGACATCATCTCCTTTCAGATGGTACAGACAGGAACGTTGAGGCCCAGGGACTCAAAGCTCCCACGTCCTCCTCCCCATTTACCGCCAATCCCCGCTGCCCCAAGCAAGAGCCCTGTCCTTTGCATGCACTAGTTTCTCCAAAACAAAGACATACAGTGCTCCAAATGGACTTGATTTACAAGTATTATCTACAAAGCACCCAAACATCCCTTGCCAAGAGACAGGCCACAGTAAAATTATGCCCAAATATAGTGCAATTTTCCTCCACCTTATGCAGGTGCACTGCATTTTCATTCATATTACAATTAACAGACATTACAGGTCAGATGCACACATCAGCTAGAAAATGGCACAATGATTAGTTAGCCCAACCCTGCTCACATAACATTAAGCTTTGCTTAGTTTTGCTTGGAGGCTTTTTTGCTCAAAACCCTTGACATTGTTTCTAGCTATGGTAATACTTAGATAACTAGAAGAACAGGCAACATTTCCACATGAGATATTGAGTATGCCACTCTATAATGCCCTCTCTCCCCAGTTTCATAATTCATGTTTAGATTAAAAACTATACACAGTATTTTTAATGGAACCAAGTACAAGACAGAACAATTCCCTGAGGCTTTCCAGGTCTCCAACAATGTCCAGTTGTTTAGTACATCTCTGGAGAAGTCTAGGATTTTTATCTTTTTTTTTTTCCTCCCCATTTTTTTCTCAGCAGACAGAATTCACCTTCTTCCACAAGTCCTATGAATGCTCTCCTAACTCATATACTTAGGTGATAGAAACAGGAGAAGCAAGAGCACTCGAACACACAAAGGAAGTAAGAAAATGGATACGAAAGAAAATTCTGCTCCAGGGAGGCACTTGCATGGAAAAGGACTATGTCTTGGTCTGAAAAATAAGCAAATATGTGCCATGAAAAAGTTTTATTGCATCCTATGCTTCTAGCTTTGCATATCAGTCTGTGTTGGAGACAGTAAGTCCCTGGCATTAGGCAAGGCTTCAGCAACGATAAGAGCACATTTCAGGCACAGCACTGTGTAATATTTTACTTGTGCGTTCTTCAACCCCACAAACCATGTTAGCTACATTTTTCTTTTGTAAATCAACATAATTTGTCTCTTTTTAAATTACTCTTACTTTTCCTTCATTTAATGGTTTCTCCAGAAATGCTTAAAATCGAGGATACTGAGAACTAAATTACAAAATCTGGCATATCAAGCCTCAAATTTTTATAAATAGATTAATATCCCATTTTCTGGAACTCCAACCAGCTTCTGCTTTTTATTTCATCTCTATTAGATGGCAATCTCCAGACCATTTTTGTAACTGCTGAATATTCATTCCTGCTATTTCCTTTAAAGGAAGCCTATTGATTCACTGATTTTGTAACTCATATCAAAATACAGGTCCCAGGAAGAAAAAAACCCAATAAAGTGGATATAAAGGTACCAAAGTTTATACCTTATAAGGTATAAGGATAACAGAATTTCAACAGCAAATCTTTTTCTACTTTAGTCACATCTGTAAAGCTCTGCCCCTCACTGAGTAGACACTGCTATCCACCAGTGCTGTGCAGCATGGCCATATTCTGACAATTCTAAAGAAATCCACATCCAACTTTTCATCTACCTCAAGTTCACAGCTGATCTACACTTTTGCAGGATAAGAACCAACACCGTGTTTATATTAAAGTGCTGCTGTAACTCGGGGCTAGCAAAGTGTCTGCTGGTTAGCATGGGCACTTGGAGAAAGCAGGGAGGAACAGAGCTCTGTGGGAAGCAACACTCTTTTGTCTCCGGCATTTTTGTCTCCCACTCCATTGCCAGTAACTCCTCTGTCCTCTTCCAGCTGTTAAATCCCCTCACCAGAGCTGCAATGGGACTGGCAAGAGCAGCATCCAGCTTGTGTCTGCCCAGACAGATGTGGCCACAGCTATGTCAGGGAGCTGAGCAGCACCCAGTCACAGATGAAAGCAGCACTGTCCCCTGCACCACTGTCAAACGTACACCCACCTTTTCAGTTATGAGTCCATGAAAATATAAAATCAAACTAGACTTCCTTTTGTTCACAGCCGTGTTCCTATGAGCACGTCAGTGAGGGAGGAAAAGCTGCCACACACCACACACCTAAAGTAATCTTACTTCAGCTGTGCTTTGGCAGAAAGCCTAGGCAGCAACTAAATTTTTCCCCTTAGTTAGCAAACAGATCCCCTTTCCCTTTTTTCCAGGGCCCACATCCGTATATTCAACTACAGTTTTGGTATCAGCATTTATAGCTTTCATATGGTTACCATTCCTAAAGAAACCTCTTCCTCAGTACAGACACAGTTAGTATATTTTCTTGTTTTCATGTTATTCTGGATTTGGCAGAATATTTGTGGAGTGTGGGAAAGGGGGAAGGAAAGACTGCAAGGGATATAAATCAGACCTAGAAAAATCAAAGGTGTGTTTCTTGAGACAATAGCAATTTTTCCATATTTGATCTATGAAATAACGCTTCATGCTCACTTTCTGCCTTTCTTTCCTCAGTACAGCTATCACAGCCATTCACATCTTCTCCGGTGGGATTTCATGTAGATGTGTCAATAGTGTGTAGAGGGACTAAAGCAGCCAGATCACCACCTCACTACTATTTGCTTAGGTGCTTCTAGCTCTGCTTTCCCAAGGAGCACAGTGCCCTGGAGATAATGGCTTTGCTACCTGCATTGTCTTGGATATGACACAACAATCAGTGTCAGCAGAGAACTCCAAGCATTTATGCAAGTGCAATCTCCAGCACATCTACACCCTGATGTAGTACCTCATGGTGGCTAGCTAACAGAAGCAGCAAAGGAATCCAAAGTCTCCAGCTCAGGTTTGGTATTCTTCTAGCTTCATTTTCTTTCTGTCCTAAACAGCTTAGAAAAAAGCACACCACTAAAGCAAGGAGTAAATCTGCTATTTCAATATTAAGTTTTGAAACAGCACTTCCAGAATCCAATATATGTAAACTCTTCAGGCTCTGAGACAAAGACTGCCATTAAATGTCACGGCTTTTAAATTAAAAATAACACCAGTCCTGAGCTTGCCCTGGTATTAGTGGCTACAGTCTCTCAGGATTGGGCTTTTGCCTTCCTACCGTTTACAGGTCAATGTACTAAACCGATACAGAAAAAGACAGAAGTCCAAGAAAACTCAAGAGCGCAGGTTTCCGGCTGTCCCTGGTGTGGCAGGGATTGACACTGACCATTGCACCTGCATACTCCACCACATGGTATCTGAAGGATTGTTTTTATTCTTTTGACACATAATAAATACTGCCTTCAAAAGACAGCCAGCCAGCCACCCCGAAATATCCCACCTGGCCTGTAACAAACAGGAGTCGGAAAAGATGAGGTACCAAAACGTCAGTCCACTATTGCTCCAATCAACGCCTTCAGAATCCCCAGCATTTGGGCTGAAAAAGACCTGTTTAAATCCTGGAAGTGTATGCTTGACAGTGTAGTTCCTGTATACGAAGAAAGTTGACACTTGCAACTGACTTGGATCCGGATCTTTGAGAAAAAGTTTACCTCATTCCCATTCTTTCTGTGCTTGACTCCGAACAAGTTTACTTTCCCAACAGCAATGCCTAGGAAGGTGTATAACCCAGCCACTCCTCAAAGATTACTCCCTACAGTATTTTCCAACTGTTTCTTTCAGATAACAGCTAAGTTCTTGCATATTTTTTTTTCTACCTGTTTAATCTGTTGGTGGCACTCCAGCTGTCTTCTGAAGACAGCTAGTGATCAACAGGCCATTGGACTTCAGTGAACAAGTTTCCAAATTTTTGTTTTCTCCAAAAGAAAGCAGATCTTCAAGAATAAAATATCTCAAGGAATCAGACCAGATTCAAGGGAATAGATTTTCTGATGAAAAACTATATCAAAAAGAATCAGAAATATTTTCTAAATTTGATGAATGCTCATTTTCTGAGTCAAGTGTATGGATTCCAGGATAACACAAAGCACACATCTGACATGAATTGGAAAATTACTTTTCTGAAGCAAAATATAATGCTTCAAGATAGATTAATTAGGAATATAACCTACAGTGAATCAACAGCTCTGTTTTACTGGAGGACAGCATGGATGCCAACAAGAGATGGCAATCATGGAGCAGTGCCAGGTTACACCAGCTGAAAACACGACTCACTGCCCTTGCCATAGAGAGCTAGATTCTAAGGATACTATGCTATGGCCCAGGTTCATTAATGTGCATTTCCAGACAGTGCACTTGGTCCAAAATTTTTATCCTCTGTCCTAAAGTAGGCAACGAACAAGAATCTAGCATATGTAATGCAACACAAGAAACCACCCCTGGGGAAATGCAGCAGCTGTGGGTACCACTTCCCCAGGCAGAAACTCAGTTACAAATGCTACGCTTCCTTTCCCCTGTACACTGGTCTTACCTTGCAGCATAGGGCCAGTCAGTGGAAAGGGAAAGCTGCTTTTCTGTACCATCAGAACACAGGCTGAAAGGGAAGGATTCAGACAGTCCTCTCCAGGATATATAATTTTGTAAATATTAAGAATTGACCAGCACTGAGCTAGTTAAATCATTTATGTTGTGACTACTAACTAGGGTATATGAAGAATAATTTTTAAAGCAAAGTAATTTGAAAAGATGTTACATAAGCAGAAAAATACTTCATTGCTTTTCTGAAAGTTTTGCAGCTTGATCCACAAGTTTTCAGAACTATTTACTGTGAGCTATGCACTACAAAGAACTTTGATAACACAAAACTAATAAATCAACTAAATAATCAATTGACATTTCATGATTAGTAGAGCACCATATTAGTTACTGCCATAATTAAAATAGTCTGACTTAAACCAAAACCCAGATCTCCTTATCACTACAAAGGCAACATTCATTTCTAGTCAAAGACTGAGATTTGGGGTCTGGTGTTCACCTCCTTTTACAACATTTACAAGCATGTTTAAGTCCATGAAATTTAAAAGCAATCAGATGACCCAAAAGTGAGTAAGAAGAAATCCTTCCCTCTAAAAACATAAGCTATTCCTTCGGATTATGCAACACAAAAATGTTCACATTGCCTTACAAGTAGTTTTCAAAGCTATAAATTAATGCAATATAGATGTAAAGTTCAATTCACTTTTCACAGCATAGTAGCACAGCTTAGCACTCAGACATGGCATTTACTTTTCTGCCTTTTAATCCATTCTAATAAACAAGCAGACATTTGTCCTACATGCCATTTTTTTCCAGCTATCTATAGGGCTGCTGAGTGCATTTCTGCCTATTGGAGGCTTGTAGAGCAGAGAGCAGTAAACGCTTCAGCCCTTCACGGGCACATTACCCCTCTGTACTGCATTGAGTACAGACATAGCTCTAAAAGAAAAAACAAAACCTACATACTGCCCAAGAGGTTGCTACATCTTCCATATGCTCCTTCTTCAGTACCCTGAAGAAAGACAAACTAGGAGAGTTCAGGTCAAAGAATTGTTCCAACAGACATTTACCATAGTTGAAATAATAGGCTTACCAGGAAGGAGGTGAATGGTGCATAGCTCTGTTTATTTTACAGTTCTTATGAACACTAACCTAGCTACTGGTTTGGATACCACTGGAACATCAAATACTATTAAACCAAAGCCTTGGCCAGCAGTTGACATAATGCTGAAAACAGACTTAATCCTTTTTTACATCCACTGGAACAAGGAATGAAAGCTGAGATCATGTTCTGTTACCAAAAGAGAACTTTTAGAAGAGAAATGCGGGGGCCAGTTCAGCCCTTTTGAAAATCTATGCAGCCTCAAAATAATAGTCATGTCCATGATGCAATTGATGCAACTGGTACCCTATTTTGAGGGCCAACTTACTGGGTATGCTTTTGGAATTACAAGGTTACATCCAGCTGGCTGGAGGAACAGCAGGAATGCTGCTCATTTCCAAAATACCAATTGTTAGTATTTTAATTAACGTTTTTTTAAAAATAAGTAGATTTTTTTCTGAAATTATATCCTTTTTGGTTCCTTCCTTGGCCCAGTTTTCAGTACTGGAAACTGCTGAAGTCCATCTGTCTCAGACAGACTTATTAGCTGGGAAGACCAAGTACCTAAAACTGGAACAAGATCCCCTCTGGCTGAATAGTTTCCCTCTGCACTGAAACTCACAGACTATGACAGCACAAAGTGGGCAAGTACAGTCCAGCTCCTGCTGCCTGAATCGCAGCAAGTCTCCCAGCCACGGTTCAGCTTTCCCCTCACCAGCCAGAAGGAGCATATGTTGTGCTAGGCTGAAAAGTCATGTAATGGTTATTAGCACTTAATGCAACTAGTTTATGCTAACAACATCTTTTAAAAAATTAATCACATACAGTATTTGACATCCAGCCTCCCAATTCCTTCTTCAATAATATATAAAAAGCAGCATGAAGCAACTTTACAAAAGAGAAGGTTATCAGTGCCTAAGAGACAGAGGAGCGTGTAATGCAATCACGAAACATAAGCTGAATCAGGCTCGACAGCACTCATTTTCAGTGTGACTAATCCAACATTTATGATGGTTTACTGTTAGCTACAAGTTCTTACCTGAACTCATTTTGTTTCAAAGGGAAAGCATAAGCTCAGCTCTTGCTAGATGTGCTTTATCTTTGGCTTCAAGCTAAGTGCAAATATAGCATCTCATCTGCAGGCCAGAATACAAATAATTCCTACTCTATGATGACTTACTTGACAAGATGGCAATTCTCTCTATGGACACCCTCAAAGCTCTAGAAGAGGAATATTTTGTCAGTTTTAGTTTTGTGGGCTTTGTTTTTTTTTCAAGCATGTTTGCACATCTAATAGCAGGACAACGTAGAATTTTAAATATTATAAAAAACAGTAAACTCTTCCGAGCACAACAAGCAGCAAGAAAAAAGAAAAGGGAAATTATACAAGGTAACTATGCTCCTTAAGGAAAAGCTGTAAATCCAAATAAATTCTTGCTTTGACTTACACTGCTTACAGTGCAGAGATATCCAGGGTCTCAGTCCTGCCAGGATCCCCACGCAGCAAGAGTACATAACAAGAGTTGTTCGTAGGAACCAAAATGGAAAACCTCACATATTTAAAACCCAACACCTGCTTAAGTGCTTTGCTACACTAGGGCCAGCAACCTCAGCACTTCTCAGCTAAGCTGCTTGTGAATCTTCACTGAAATTAGTTGCATTGCCCTTTGGCACTCACCTTTAACCTGTCCAAACACCCTGTGATTTGGAGCATAGGGTTGCCTCAGCAGAGCTGCTGTTTTTCCATAAAATGCATGGAGTAGCAGTGTTTTCTAAGCCTTCGACATAGTTCTTGAAGAAATTAAAGAAACCTGCTACAGAAACATTCACTAAAAACATTACTGAAAAGAACATAACCCCCTGTGCAATCGCTGAGACTCAAAACATGTTTTTAATGCCTTGTAGGGCATGGCTGCACTGCACACCTTCCTTAAGGGCTCCTTGAGAGCAGCTGCCCCTGGTAGTTCCTTTGGAAGTGACACTCTTTTCTGGACAAATATGGTTGTCTGGTTAGAGCACCAGTCCAATTCTGTCCCCGGGTCTCCTGCAGCACAGTGAGTCACTTATGCATTCAGCAAAATGCTTACATTAGGGCTTGGGGGTTTTGTTTTGCATTTGGTTTTTGCAGGGGGGTGGTGAGGCAGGTGGGGTGGTTTATATAAAGAAACCAAGAACAAAACTGCAGCATCTGAAAGTTCTGGGTTCCCTTCAAGCTCCAAGAAGGCAATAACTGCAGCATATTATCTAGCAAGGCACTGTTGCTGAGCAGATGCCAAAGTCTAATTCCCGAGTTGCCTCAGCACAGTATGCTTTTGACATGATGTCACTTGGACACAAGCTGGTCACCCAGCCCTCCAATCACTATAGATTAGAAATAATCACATTCCTCATTTCTTGCTATATACACTATTCCTTCATCTTCCAGTAGCCTCAGCAAACCTGGCTCCTGGTTGCCAGATTTGACAGGTATGCAGGACACACTCAGAAACCTGTATCTTTTTCTGGACTGGATGGAAACTCAATTTCAAAAATTTAATAGCTCTGAGAAAAAATTTCAGTCTATTTTATCCTCCACTGTGAACATAACTCTCAATTAAAGACCATTAGGGTAAACTGAATAACTCTAAGATGTGAAAATTTGGCCAGCACATTTTCTTTTTCCTTTTTTTAGACAAATTACATACACACATATTGTAGTTGGCAATCTCTTTCAAATGATAAAATGAGACACAGTGATATGCTGTACAGGTTTCCACAGCTTTCATGCTAGAAATACAACGTTTAGCAACCAAGTCTTTAGATGGGTATTGCAATGAAGGAAGAATACCCAAAACACGTAGTTGTTGGCAAATGATGGTCTTGCAAGTGACAACACAGAGAAAATAGCACAATCAGAAGATATTGTGAATGTAGAGTTAAACATGACAATGATATCACAACTCACACTCAGATAAAAACTTAGAAAAAAGGAAACCAAGGGATCGCAAATTGAGGATGCTGTTGGTTATATGCAAGCTTGTCTCATTCTTTACCAACACACCAGTGACCCTCTGCACATACTGTACTTTTCCGCAACAAGGATGATGTAAAGGCTACACATCTGTGGGGAGAGCACGGCTTCAGTGCGTGAACGAGGTGTCAGTGCAGCGTGGGGATGACGCAGCATGGTGGCTGACAAGCACCCGCCTTCTCATCATTCAGCCTATGATCTCTTAAACATTATCCTACACGGAAGTTAGTTGCACAACTGAGTATTTTGAACATCAAAAAAAGATAACTCACACTATCAGTAGAAATATAGGTTCAAGGCAACACTAAAGCCATTATAAAATATGTTTTAAATTGTCTCCTGTTTTTCTCTCATTAACAGAAGACAGGCACACAGAGGACTAATGCGCTATTAAAATTGACACTGAGATAAAACAAAAAGTCAGCTTTTTCGAGACTTACACGGGTGGTGACCTTATTTATTACAGCAGAAGCTACATAAACCACCCTGTGTGGTCTTTGGGAGAGAAGGTCCTTGGTAGTTGTGCTGCTGCAAGAAGGGGTTGCAGCCAGGCAACACACAACCATGAGCAAAGCCACACAACAGTCCGGGACAAGCATAAATAGATCATGAAAACATTGCAGACACGGGAAAGCAGACTGAACACAAGACAGGCATGTTCTGAACTCCAAATAACTTTGAGGAGGAGACAAAACTTCCTACATTAGGTGGGCTGCCAGACAATGGTCACAGCCAGGCTTCAGGCTTCTATTTCCCCACTGCTTTTAGTCTCCTCTTCCTCAAATCAACACTATATTGTTCAACAATAAACACAGCTGATTCCTCCCTTTATGTGGAATGAAGCAAGTGTTTACCAGCTGTCCCAAAGCCATGAATGGCTCTGTCATGAAAGAATGAAAAGAAAAGCTGAAGTCTTTGGCCATCCCAGTACATCAGGCTATCAAAGTGTTTGAACGTGTTTGTTGTTACACTTCTTTCAACACTAAAGAAAATAAACCACCAGTGATCTTGAACTTTGCATAGGGAAGTTGATTAATAACAAATTAAGTTGATTAATAACAAATGTAGCACATCTATTATAAAAAAAAAGGTTGACAGATTAGCTCTACAGGAGTAGAAAGTTTTCAAACTTAAAAGGCTGTACTGTAATTCTGCCCATCACTTTTGGCAAAAGAGAGATGGACGTAAGTTTTTCACATCCCTAGTTAATTCACTAGCAAAAGGCAGAAGAATTTCTATGCCTAACATAAGGTTAGGTTAAAATTGCATCTCTTTTTGCAGATCTTACACATCCAAATCCATCTGTAAATATCCCTCAGTTTCCACAGCACTGAAGCCATCAGGAGCCCAGTGCATCAGAGGTGAGAACAGTGATGAAACCCCTCTCTTCTCACTTGCAGTGTGTCATATGCAGATTGCATATTGCCTGAAAAAATAAATAGCAAACCTCTGACAAAAAGGTAAGATAGGGATTTATTCTTGCTTTGCTTTTTGGTACCACACATTTGAATTTGAACTACAAATTCCAAGAAGCCAAAGAGCAAATCAGAACAAACAACACCAACAGAGCACATTTTTCCCAGGTCTGGCACGGCCAGTGCACTGTTTTAGCAGTTCCTGGAGGAAGTGGTCTCTTTACACATTTGCTTTAATTGCAGTGTTCAGACCATTGCCTACTTAGAAAAAGGCATTTGTCCTTCTTGACTTCTGGATCCTGTTCTCATGCATGCCTATGACTAAATGAGACCTTGGGTAGTCACTTATTTTTGCTACAATATACTTCATATTTACCTTCCTACACATATGTATAACATGCTTAAAAATGAATAGCTTATCTAAAGCCTTGCTAGGAAAGGCATTAGAACCAAATTGTCTCTTCAGACACTTAGGAAAAGTTGGCTCCATAAGAACAGTTATCAGAGAAATCCCCCAAATACATTTCCCTACACTCACCACACCATGGTATGCACTGTGCCACAGCCATTTCCTCTGCCTGAAGATGCACATAATTGTGGTGGCTTAGATAATGCAGTGAGCATAGAGAAATGGTAACTTGTGAAATGGAAAAATGATAGTTTGCACAGTAATTGCAAGCCATCGTAAATGCCAGATTTACTTAACCGCAAGAAAGAACAAAGGCTGGCCCCAGTATGAGGCAATTAAACTCCACAGCAATCAAAATCAAAATAAAAAGCCTTTTTCACAAATGTACTTTTTTGTTTTTACTGGAAATTGCAAAGCAGCTCAGTCTCAATGAATCAGAGATTGAGTCAAACTACAGGTTCCCTCTCCACAAAAAGTCTGGTCTGTGCTTCCTCTGGACAGTTGGCACTTTTCTGAGGGGGTTGGGGGGGTGAAGGGTGGAAGAAGAGAGAAGAATGGGCACCAGCTCAAAACTTTCTTTTCCAAAGTATCAGCCAGGTCAAAGGGAAGCAGGCTTTGCTCCACAGAGGTCTGAAGCTGTTGCAGTGTTTGTCTGGCATTTGAGATATGAGCTCATCATCACTGATGGGCACTCTGTTCATGGAATCAAATCCATAACAAGTAATGAACAAACTCGTTTGGCATATAAAGTCACACTTCATTATTTTTCCAAAACCTAGAGTTATAGTTACTTAAATTTAGTATGTGTAATAACTAATAAAGCAATTGAGTTAATACAACTCGAAAGCTAAAAGAATACTTTTGCAGCATCATGATGGGTCAGTTCCCTCCTCCTTTATGCAGCATTATTCCCTCTTTAGCAAGGTTGCTCTCTTTCGCATCCCCATCTCATGTTCTTCAAACCAATTACCCCTGTGCCCATTCCTTCAATTTATTTTAGAGACGCCTGGGGCAGAGTGGGGGGGGAGAGAAAGGAAGGAAAAACAGAAAGTATTTTAAATTAAATAAAAGCTCTAGACGACTACTTTTTAACAAAGAAAACTTGAGACAGTGTGGAAAAACTCTTTACATATTATCCTTTTATAAGAACTTTTCTCCCCTAGCTAGTTCACCATTCTTATTATTAAAGATAATAATAATAAAAAAAAGTGTTCTAGCTCCTTACTCTTTTTCTCCCTTCACCTCTCCTTTCTGACATGCTGTATTTGCTTTTGAAAGGAACTGAGAATTTTGAGCCTTTTCCACAGCCAGTGTGCTAGCTGTTACAGGGGCCTTTCATTAGGAGATTACATAAACGGTACTTAAGCAATAATAGTGCAAAACAATATTCTAAAGGAACAATTTATTCGTGCAATAAGAATTGCCTCATTTTTTTTACCATAGAAATAGATCTGATTAAATTCATGTGTCTATTTTCAAAGCCCATTAAACTGTAGTCTGCCTTTGGCAAACGGTACAGAGATTCACAGTGCTAAACCATGGTTTGGGTTTCTTTATAGTACATTTTATTTACTATAATTCTGTGACATAGCTTCTTGTACTCAGGTTTTGACAATGGCAAATAAAATTCTGCTGAAAATAGAAACAAAGAACAAGATTGACATGAATATTTCCACCTTTCTAGCTCTGTCCAAAAAAATTCAGGATTTGAGACAAAAGCTGAAATCATCTCATACAATGCATGAGGTGCAAGAGCTGCCAACCAGGATCATAAAGGCAGAAGCTATGAAGCAGAACTCAAGGTACAGGCAACCTGATTAATCCCAAATAATTGCCCTGTCTGTTCTTTAGGCACAACTGCCAACCCTTCCATGGAAATAACTCCAGAATCTGTCACCAGGTGTTTGTGCAACAGCTTCACTCCAGCAAAATGCACATTTTATAAGCACCTTGCTTCGACAGCATGTTTATCCATGGAAACCTCCAAGAAATCAAGAGAAGAAAAAGAATATTCTTAAACAGTATTATCTGGGTCACATCCTGTCACAAGGTCATTTTTCTGTGTATGGGGTTTTGGATGAGAGATGGAGTGACAGAGCACTAGTCCATGAGCTCTGGCACAGCTCTTGAGCACTGCAGGGTGGATACCTGTCATTCCCATTAAAAGCTATAATTAAAAAGAGACAAAAATAGCGTTTAACTTACGCAGTTTATGAGTCCGATAATTTTTAGAAAGGGCTTCATAGGAGTCTGAAATGCTATTGTTTCCTCTACCTCTAGAACAGGGCTTTTGGGTTTCTTTTTTGTTTGCCTTAAAATAATTTCCTAAAGACAATCAAATTAAGCTACATTGAAAAGAAAGTAAACTCTCCTGCCTATTAGTACAGTAACAAAGTACAGAATCCTTAGCACCCAGAAAGCATGTTTGGACAAGGAATTGTGCTGTAATGATAGCATCTAATGTGACAACCAGCACGTTTCTGTTAATCTTCATTGAACCTCATCTGGATTGTTATTATGATCAGCTCTGCATCAAAATTAAGGTGGTGGTTCAATTTCCACACATCATCATAAAGGAAGCACTGAAGATCCAGAAGCATTAGAAATGTACATGATCGAATTGAGGGAGAAGTGACATCTGTCTTCCCTGCTTTGCATGTATGGCCTATTTTTGTTTAAAACCAAAATGTAGCAGTAGTCCATTCACAACTACGACCAAACTGGTTTACCATTTTTATACTTTATTGTGAACAAGCAATGCTATCAGGTTGGCAAAGGGCTTCATAGTAGTCCTGGCAAATGACAGCATATCCTCTCTGCTTTCACATCTACACAAAACAATCACCATGATGCTCTGACCAAAACAGACTATTTTTGTCACATTGCTGCCCTTCAACACCAACAAGATGCTTACTAGCTCTACAATTTAATGTTACATCATTTTGGACCCATTTCTAGTACCCAGGCCTATTTCATTGCTGACCTTTCTGCAGCACGTGTTGGGTCCTGAAGGCTATTATGGAAACAATTGTATAAATCCTAACTCTTGCTAGAGCTGAACTGAACACGGCTATTCTGAAAGTCTCGAGGGGAAGTTGCACACTGTTTTGGGCTGCCAGACACTGGAGGCTTGGGGGCATTTTAGAGCTAAAAAGGGAAAGCAGATTTGGGGGGGCTTAGAGAAAGGAAGTGGGGGAGAAGAGAGATTTACGTGCCCAGGAGAAGAATAGTAACTCTAAAGTACTTCCTAAGGAATTTACAGCATCTGCTGTTTGAAACTCTCACAGGCATTGGCTGTGTTAATGCAAACACACACTCAGGAACACATCTTCCACTCACTTTGTAATTATGAGCCAAGCTCTTTTTTTTTTTTTAAACTCCATTCCCCCCAAAACCCAGCAAACATTCACATCTATATCTAGTTGAGCAGAACAAAAAAATGAAAGTTACTCCATCTTCCATAGCATAGGACAACCAGCCTCTAAGTGAGAATCAACACAAATTTGCATCCCTAGCTAAACAACCTTGGTCGCAGCTTGTAAGTGCAAATGCAGTACGTGTAGTATGTACTCACAACAACACATTGACAGCTTAATTTTAAAGGCTAAACAGATTCAGAAGGTGCAGAATTTTCCCTCCAAATTCTACATTTCAGAGCCAGTTAATTGCTTCTCCATTTGTGGACAACACAATAGCAGTAAAAGCTGAGCAGACACTTTACCAGGAAGCACATTTAAGATTTATTCCTGTTTCAGAGATACTGATTTCAAACTGATACTTCAGATTAAAAAAAAGCAGTGATTTACATGACTGTGCCAAATCACCTCCTGTCTACTGTCCATCCAGTTGGGGCTTGGTTTGGTTGTTTGTTTTCTCTTGGTAACTAACTCCCCAGCAGTGCTACTACTTTGCACAAGCGGTGCCTCTGCAGCAAGGCACTCGGGACCATCGTATCTAGCGACTGCTATGGGTGCCTACCAACATTGCTGTTCCGAGGGACACAGCTAGGGGAGGGAAATGCAGTCTTAAAGTTACTAAACCAGTTAATCTTTAACACCTGGAACAGAGAAAGGCAATTCTGTGGCCAAGAAAGCTTTTTCACAACTGCTTGCAGAAAGCCTAATTTGAATGATGAGAGTAAGGTGGTGGGCCAGCCAAGAAAGTCACAACTATTTTAAATGAGATAATGTGGGGATGCTGATGTTTTACATCTGCTCCTCCAGGGTATTTTTGCAATATCCAAGATGATGAGGCCCTAAATCCAGATCTAGATCATGAATTGCCGAGGAGACCTCTATTTTTACTAATTCATATATGGAGACTGTAAGTAGTAAGATCCCTCCACAACAAAAAGTCAGTGATAGACTCACTGCATGAAAATGTCCTGTATCATGCTACAGCTTCTTGCTCTAGGACAGACACTGTCACAGAAGGCTCTAACATTATAAGGTTTAGAGAAAAGTTTGAGTTCAAAAAAAATCACAACTCGTTTAAACTTTAACATGCATTCAGTTGCCCAATATCAGTACTCTTGGACCATACTGAATAATCTGGCAGCAAAGCCTCAGACAGGTGCCTTGTACCAACAGCCAGGAACAGAGGCACATATGCATATTGCATGTGTGTTCACATCCACGGGGAGTGACACGGAGAAAATCATATGAAAGATGAAGTTTAAACTATCTTCTGGATTGTGTTTTGCCTATTTGCCAAATATAACAGCAAGGAATTACAGCAAGTCTACCACTTCTTTCCTATGAGGTGATCTAACCATAGAAGCATCTTTGTTTCTCTAGGTTTATTCGGACGTAATATATGCTGAAAGATAATGCTCACACGTTTTACAGGCTGATTGTCTGTTGTTGATTATGTTTGTACAGTCATAGACTTAAATATACACTTAAGTTCAGTCCTAGATTTCTTGAAACTTAAGCTATCAATTTTATTTATTTTTTTTAAGTTTTGGCTCATTACCCCAAATGTGCTTCCCAGTTGGGAAGTGCCTTGAACAGACAATTCATCTGTGGGCTCCAGCTCTGTTCATTTGAAAAGTCATGAGCTAAAGCCACCTTTGAGGAAGTCAGTAATTCAGACCTGTGGACCTTAACAAGCACAGAGGACTTCACTTAGGGGGCAGCTTTGCCATAGCCAGAAGTTTTTGTTGGGGGGGGGGGGGGGGGGTGGCGGGGGTGGGTGTGTGGTGGGATTTATTTATTTGGGGGC
>WUAM01000332.1:3546231-3566290 GCA_024336885.1 Actenoides hombroni
GTGGGGGTTGGGTGGTGGGGGGGTGGGGGGGTGGGGGTGGGGTTTGTTTGGGTTTTTGTTTGGTATTTTTTATTTGAGGGGGTGTGGGAGGATGCATGGACAAGACCAAGCTAAACACCCAGAGAAACAAGAGCCACCCTCCCCATTTCTGCAGCTACTGAGGTGAACAGCTGATCACCATGGCAAAGGTAGAGCAGCCCCCTGTAAAGTGCACTAAGGAGCTCACTGTCCCTTCACCCCTGGGGGCAAAGGCTCCTGCATTACAGCAGTGACTGAGGAGAAGTTTGAAGAGCTCATGGGGGGTTGCCCATGGGAAGGGGAGCCCAGGGGGTGTTGCTGCACTGTTATGGAGGTATCTCTGAACAATACTGAGCAAGAAGATTCTCAGCTACCCCAAGAGCTGAGCAGCCAGCACTCTCAAGAGCATCACCAAAGTGACTTACTTTACACAAGGGGCTGATTTCATACAGTTTCAGTGTAGAGCCAGAGGATAACTCTGCATCATCATCATGCAGCTCTACATATGATCTTGTTTTCAGCTTAAAAAGAAAAAAATCACCACAGAGTCAAATCCACAGAAACAACCATACTTACACAACTTCCAGGTCCATAGAAAAAAGCCACAGCCTTCCTCTCACGTGCTGAAGCTGACACCTTCTTTCCCTGTCTCAAATAGCTCTCCACACTGGTACTTGGTGACATGCCCTGATTTCAGGTTGGTCAAACATCACTTAAAAACAGTGCTCCATAAGCTGCTGTATTCAAACCACCTTCTGCATGAAAGGCAAAAACAAATAAGCCCTCCTCTCCACACCCCCTCTCAAATACCTTCCAAGCCTCTTAGTGTAAACCTAACCCACCTGTGCAAGCTGGCAAAGAAGCCCAGGCTGTGCCTGTGTGTCAGCACAAAACAGCAGTGGAAGGGGAGCAACAAATAACCCCAACAGAAGCTGTGATGGAGAAAAGCTGTCCTGCTCGCAATTGAGTCAATGGCAAAAGCCCCAACAAGAGGCAGGGTTGTGCCCTGCATCAGCAGCCAAGAGCTCAGTGCAATATTCTTACTTTCCCTGTGTCTTCCTGGGCAGCTTGCTAAAGAAAAGAAATTCCCAGTGCATTCCTTACACAGCCTATCCCTTATCATCTTACTGGAAACACAAGAAAATTCATTGCACCCAGCCCCTGTGCTGTAACGCTGATTGTATTTCAGTACAACTGAGGAACAAAGGAAAGTCTTACATAACAGTCTTCATTCAAAACACTGAATTCTGCAGCTTTAAATCCACTTCATGCGTTTGCAGTCACGTAAAAGTAAAACACTTTCCCCTAGAAGAAAAGTGAGGGGGGTAGAAAAAGGCAGTGTCTTCTACTGGCCCATTTAACAAATGAAACATTTACTTTCTGTTTGGTGTAAAGTGACAGCCAGCTTATTAGAGCTGACACTGATCCTCCCGAGAGGATTTCAGTGAGCGAGTCACGCAGGTGAAGGTCAAAGAAGCAAAGGAATTAAATGAAGAGAGGAAGGAAGCAGCTTCCTCTTAAGGACAGAAATTAGCTAACAGAAATGCTATTCCTAATGTGGCCCTTGCTAGTTGGAAATACAGCACTTCCAAAATGCTCTGTTCTTGAGAAATGCTTCCAAGACACTTTGTGACTGTGTTTCATACCTGGTGACCAGCTCTACACGCTGCAGACGCAACCCCAGCGCAGCGCTCGCCAGCAGCAAGGGCTCCAGCGGCACCATTTGTGCCACCTCACTGCTTGACTGAAGCAGGATCAAAAGCAATACATGTAGGGTTCTTACTTACGTATCCTGCATCACTTTTGATGTATGTGAGAAGGACCTATAAGATGGGATGATCCCCTTTTTAAAGGGAATAATAGAACAAACACAGGCGCTGCCTCCATGAGTTTTGCCTTCCCTGCCAGCACACGCAGCCGGCTGCAGAGAGCTGAGCGCCTGCCTGCCTGCCCTCGGCAGACCTTCAACACCCCACAGCAACTCTTTAGCCAAGAGATGACCCAGTTTTGTCAAGGGTTGTTTAGCATTTCTGTTTTTGCCTCCTCAGGTCCAGCCCAGGCCATAGCAGCCCTGCAGCACTCAGGGCAAACAAGGTTTGGCTTCCAAAATTGGTGGATGCTTCAACTGGGCAAATACCAAATAACTTCAGTGTGAGCCATGCCTTAGGTGCCCCCTCAGCCAGCATTTATTACACCTTCCACATTTTAGGAGAGCAGAAGAGCAGGTGAAAACACTAAGCCCAAACTCAGCCAGAGCAGCCCCCTCTGGAAATCTCTTGCTCTGAATAGTTCAGCTCCTTTCCAGCACTGGTTTTAACTCCTTCCTGACCAAGAACCCAAAAAGCATCAGAGCAAGCAGTTTCTGGCTATCAGTCACCCATCATCATCTGGGCGGTGTGGGTCTCCCTAACGATTCTTGAAGTCGATGAGGTGCATTTGGGTTTTCAGGGGGACGTTGCTAATTTAAATCTGAAGGGTGACATCATCTCTGTTTTTAATGTCAGCACTCTCCAGGCACACTTGTATGATAGAAGGTCACAGATTTTATTCTTCCTTCATGTAGGTATCACATACTTAAAATTATGAGGGCCTATCCTGGCTACAGACAAATTAACATGGCTCCACTGACATTAGGGCTCTGCCAGGGTACAAAGTCTGGGGACGGGAGTAAATAAAACCAGCACCATTTCTCTACAAGTAGCTTTTCACTGGTGTCTATTTGGTCTGACCAAAAAATGTTCTCAGTAACTTTGACTTGCAACTTTGATGAGGTGACATTCTGGTATCACAAATGATCACGTGCAGCTCCATGTGAGACAGCAATCAGGACCACAGAAACCAGATTGTTGTCACTTGATCTAACTGGGGATTAAGGTCCAAAATTAAGCATGTTTGAGAAGAAATTTTCAACTCCTGAAATGCATCAGGCAAGTAATTTGGTCTATTGAATACTGTGGTCATTTTTCAGAGCTGGGCATGGCTTACAGAGCAGTACTTGATTCTTATCCTCCTAAACATGAAGAGTAAAAAGTGAAAAGTATTATTACCTGGTTCCTGTGGCACAGAGCAGGTGTATTATCCCCACGCATCACACCTTTTCCAGCAAAATAAGAGTCAGAATTCCAACTTTCCAATTCTCAAACCTCCTTCAAACCACTCCTAATATATTTGAGTTGTTTTGCCAGACTCAGTTTTTCATTTGGGAACATCTTTTTCTTATGCTAACAAGCTCAATACAGGAGTGCTTGGATGTCAAAGGTACACTCAGAAATCTGCACATAAGAAAGACAGGATCTGAGGAGTCTGGCTTAGCCATAAAGTTCTGCCAAGTCCCAGAACTTCTCATCTGATCTACTCCAGTTTCAATCAACAGTTTCAATCCTGACCCTCTGAGCACATCTTCATGGAAGCCCCCAAGGAACAGGTATATGTAATCAAATACATTGCTTGGCTGTACACAATTGCCATGAAATGTTGAAGAAAGCCACTTGCATACTATTCACACTTCATACAGAGCACTACTCAAATAAACACGCTGAGGTAGAAATGAGCTAATAACTAGCTCTAATCTCTCTTAAAGGTCACAAGCCTGCTAAAATGTTTTCAATGCATTTTCAAGTATAAGCCTACCCCAAACCTGTGGATCTCTTTCCTTCTGCTGGGTTCCCAGCACAACGTGCTTCTCCTTCCTGCAGAGCTCCGCCTGCAGAAGTGCAGCCTTCCCAGAACTAGTTCTTGGGGCTCTGATGTCTGCAGAGTAAGCGTCTTTCACCGGAACATCTGCCCCCTGCCACCTCCCACCCCATCGACCTCTGCAGACAGAGCATTAGTGTTCAGAAAACACAGGAGGGGAGAGCAGGGAAACAACTGAGCTACTTGACTTGCAACTAAGCACAATCCGTTTAGAAGTCCAATTAGAAAAGTTATGGTTCAGCGTCACTAGGGAGGGAGGGAGGGAGGGAGAAGCAAAGAAGAAATCTTCTTGCTTAAGAGATAAGGACAGCAGCATCTAATCCCAGCTGAAGTTCTTCCCTTCATGCCTAACAGAAGTTCACTCTGCTGGGTCCCCTCTGCAGCTCTCCCAAACCAATCCAGCTTTCATCTGATGACCTACGTTATTCAAAGAGATTCTTCCAGCAATCTCGAAGAAACCACAGGTATGAATCCCTCGAATTTCCTTTTAGACAGCACTGCCACTTCTGAAACCCTCGGGGACCCCTACAAAGGGCTACAAGACCCCCTACAACACAAGGCATTTCCACATGGACCAGTGCCACCCATTTTATGGCCCATTAAGACCAGATAGCCACCTGGGGAGATGACTGAAGAATGAAGAATGGAGTTAATTGGGCCACGTACACAGGAGGCAGAAGAAAGTTGGCACGCGCTGGCTCACGCCACTCTAGCTGATTACACTGGTAGTAAACCTTGCACTCTGAGAGCGCATTTGCTTTCCAGGCCCAAGAAAAATATGTGCTTCCTCCTGTGTTCATTAAGTTGGTATGAAGACTGGTACACAACCCCTATTAAAGAAAATGTTTTCCGTGGCTCTACCATCCTGTATATGTGTCTCTCCAGCAACTTGCTTCAAGGCCATTTCATTTCCTCTTGCATCACCAGAACTTTCTGCCACAAATGATGCATTAAGTATTTGGCATTTAAAAAATAAAAATTAAAAAAAAATGGTGAATGGAGACAAAACATCTGCACACAGAATGATGGTAGTGAAGAGCAAGAACAATGTCAGTGCCCTCTGGAAAGATTTACATAGGCTAAAGGATGACTGCCAATAAATACTAATATCCTTTCTTAGACATTGCATGTCTTAACCCCATTTTTCTTAGTGCTTTATTACACATTTTACCTCATATGACACTGATGGAGATTTAAAGCCACCTCAAAGAGTACAAGGGTGCATAAAAGAAGCAAAGAAACATTTTGATTACCTCTTACCAGTGAGAGGAAACAAACTAGTGAGGATAGCAAAGTGTTAAAAAGGTATAATCTGTTCTTCAGTATTCCAAGCATCCTCCCTGTGTAGAGTCATGTAGACCTACAAAATCCATAACACATTCCATAGAGTCATAGAATAGCAGGTTGGAAGGGTCCTCAAGGATCATCTAGTCTAACCTTTCAAGGTAAAAAAACCCAAACCAAAACCAAACCAACTTTAAATGAGCTGGCCCAGCACCCTGTCAAGCTGAGTATTAAAACTGTCCAGTGTAGGGGAATCCACCACTTCCCTTGGGAGAATATTCCAACGTCTATTCTAGCAGCTATCAGACTTGTCTTTAAACCACATGCTTCATTTAGTTAAAGACAGGAGGGAAAGCAAAGCAGTGAAAAAGGTTTTCATGAAAATGGCCCTATTTTAGGAAGAACCTGGCACAACTGTCTTGACGCTGCCAACACACTTCCACAGCCCATCTGGACACAAACCACTGTAAACTGACAGCAGAGATGCACCATCACAGCTTCTTTCAGCCTGGCTGTAGAAACTGCCACATGTGCAACTGAGAAAAAGTATCTAACCCAGTAATAGCTTTCTCTTTCCAAGAGGAAATACTTGCAACGGCGTACGCAAGTTTGAGGAATACAGAAATAAGTGCCTGAAGGCTGAGCTATGTTCGCTTTCCATGGACTTCAGAGATAGGACCCTTCACAGAAAAAGGAGATATGCTTCAAAATACAGTCACGATACAAAAATATACACTAAGATACAGAAACACAAGTCCTAAACAGCAGAAGAAAGCATTCTGAAAAACTGTGTTATCACATATAGATTCATCTCCCTTGGTGCATTCAAAGCATATGAAAGTTCCAGCCCAGAATGCATCGACAGCAAAGGCTGCTCAACTGCCTAAAGATCGCATTTGACACACTCGCTGTTGGTATGGATTTAATCTCACCGACAGCTCACGAGACTACGAACAAATATTATCACCTGATAATAATTACCCCTTGTTCTCAGTTGCTTTCTATATATACCAACAAACACCCTTTTTCTGCCCTTTCAGCTGAAGCAGCCAATTACCTGCTGTGCTTTGTAAGCTCCCATCCACGCTCCCCAGGAAGCGGGTAACATGCCGTGCAGCACACTGAGGAGAGCTCACTCAGACGCAAAATAATTCTCAACTTACTCAAGTGAAGTCTCTCTGCTGCGTTCGCAGGCTGAGCTCCGCGTTAACCGTGTTTATTCGCCACTGAAAGACTACACTTTACAGTTACAACCCTGGCGAATACTGAGCATTTAAATAATTCTGCTTTTGCTTAGCTGCACAAAGGGATTTTATTCTTTACCGCAGCGGTACACAAAAGAATAGAGTGCCATTTCAAATCAAAACTCCTGAAGTTGCTACTTACCAGCTTGTGATTATATACTCAGTGAGCCCGATGAGCTGAAAGGAGTTTGGTGCAAAAGATGAAAGTTAAAAAAAAACCGGGCAAAGTTAACAAAACTGAAGGGAAACTAGCATAAATCCTCTCTTCATTCATCTACAGAAATGTTCCTGGAGACTAAAAAGGACCCTAAAGAAAGTGCTCTCAGCGAAGGCTACATCCTCTTGTCAGTCAAACCCTGCATAGTTTCAGCTAGGCATCCGTCCAAAAAGACATGGAATTATTCTATTTTTGTCTCCCAATGCAAGTGGAAACATTTTTACAGATTTGTGGTGAGGATTTCAATTTTTGTAGCGGTCAGCTGGTAGAGGAATGTAATTAAAGACCCTGTTAAACACAAGACTGTCCACAAAGGAGGAACTGGATAAATCTGGAGATAGATAGCAATTCCATTACAATACAGTCTGATATAGAAGCACAATAAAAGCTTTCAACGAGGTCAAAAATCCACATGTGGTTTACTGGAAAAAAGCTGCAAAAACCTTTTTTTAAAAAACAGCATTGTTGTCAGGAGTAGTGGGACAACACCACATTTCCAACAAACGTAGGCTTATCTTCTTTAATAAAAGAATTTTAGTTAAAGAGAAAAAAAAAAGGTATTATGTGGAAAGCTAAACATTTGTTTTACCACCCTTGTTATGTCTGGTATGTTACTGTTTTTATTCAACACAGGTGTTTCCTTAGAAGTACTTCACATGTTGCCTATTGCTGATTTATAAAATAAACCTTCTAATCTGACTTTGTAAAGTAGGAAAATACCTTGGATACTGTAGTTTTCACTTCTGTTGCATTTAATTTTTACTCTTGTTATATCAATAAGGAACTGTGTTTGTTCCCTGTGTACATTCAGCCTGGAAGCTGACACTGGAACTCAGTGTACAGCTTCACTGATCCCTTGAGCTCTCCAGATATGAGGCTTTCCTCATAAGAGAATCTTTTAGTTCAGTTCCCCCAAACCTTGTTATCACTGAGGACTCTGAACTTCTGCCCCCTCTGCCTTCTCCTCTCTGCTCCAACATCCTCACCTATTGCCCCTTTCACACTTGCTTGTTACTCTGCTCCCATCCATCCACCTTTGATGTCTTCCATCACTGCCCTTTTCCTTCATGCACTGATACCTCTTTTTAATCTTCTTTGTAGCTCTAAGTGCCTGTCTCCTGGTCCTGCTCACCAGGTAAATGCCCTACCCTGTCGGTCAGTTTTAGGGCTTCTCCAGCCACTGCTGCCTGCTAGGCCACTTTCCAAGCTACTCCTTAAATGTAGATAGCTCTCTCCTGAACTAGTCCATGAAGTAAGATGGTCCTGGCTGTCACCATCCCTCAGGTCAAAGCCTTCATCCATATGCACCAGGAGACATGAGTCAACTGTAACAGTAAGTTGGAGGGTTGTGAGGAACAAACAGTACCTTTTATAACAGAGGAGAAAAGAAGCACTCACTGTGCCCCTGTTCCCTGGTTCTCCATACTTACATGTTACTTTTTTGCTCTGATGTTTCAAGTTTCCGTACAGTGTGAACATGTTAGGGTAGGAAATATCTCTTACTATATTTTGAATTACTCTCTAGTATAACAGGATCCAGGCTTTTGACACTGCTGGGCATTATCGCAAAGCAGGCAAGAAATAAGTTCTTTCTTAACATCTTGCTACTTATTATCTTCTTCCTCAAATCACAGCTCTTGCGAGAGGTAGCTTCAACTGAATGAAAAGATTCATTTTAATTTTAGGGATGAAAAGGGGAGAGAAAGAAAACTCTGTATAGATGGGTGCACACACATTACAAGAAAAGACAACGGGCTATTAAAGCTTCAGCAGGACAAGGGACTTTTTTCCCTTTGAAACATCTCAGGCACATTACTCTGCTGGTTTCCCTAACCAGGAACAAGACATGCTATCATCTCATCTTTAATTCTCATGTTTGCCAGGAAAATGTGAAGGAGAGGAGCATGCCCCAGGCGGGGCACGGGCATGGGGGCAGAAGGGCAAAAGGCAGCCCTAACTGCCAGCGTACAGCTCTGCTTAGATTACACTGGGGGCAGGATAAGGAGATGGCAGGATTATCTTTATTAAACTTGGCAGTCCTTTTCTCACTGGCATAGGAGTTGAATTTTTCCATTTCAACCTTAGTTACAAGGATCCCCGCTAATCCTTCACCCCTTGCCTTGTGACAGGGAGAGGCATTTTCCCTGGGGTGGTGCCACAGGGGTACCCAGGAAACCAGAAACTTTCTTCAGCATCATTTTGCACTCACAGTTTCTGAATAATGACACATTCATCCCCTCCCAGGTCCTACAGGCCTGCCTGTATCTATTCTGCCTGATGCCTAGTGATGGGACTATTCCCCTTTCTCTTCTCCCAAGGAGCCATTTGAGACCAATCTGCAGTCCAATCACCTGGCACCCTCTCCCATAGTAAAACTGAGGCTGTTTTTACAGCTTGCTCCTTTCAGGTGACCTTTCTCACCAGTCCTTCTGTGAGCATGTTGGGCAGAGTGCCCTAGTCCTTGCACCCACTACAGCTCCATTTGTACCTCTCGAGCCTGGTGTGACTGGGGAGAGGGCTGCACTTTCCAACCTGGGCCAGCAAAGATGGTTTGATTTTCCTTGTGCCAGCCCAAATGCAGTGGCAGTTCATCTAAAGGACGAATGGTGCCTTTAGGATGAATGGAATACTGGGATTTCAGGAGTTTGTCATTCATGAAAAGACCTGTGCATTTATGTGCTCAGTGCAGCTCCCAAGTAATAAGACTCAGAGTAACATAATCTAGAAACCAAGGCTCTCAAACTCTGTTGTCCTCACAACAGTGAATAGCCTGCCAGCATTTCCATGCCTTCTCTCTGCAGTGGACAACCCAAACCAGACAACCAGCACTGATGTCGGTCATTGTTAAACTCCATGGCCAGGACCTAGTATTGAATACAATGACCAATCTTTCTGATATCCAAAATTTAGGCAAATAGTCAAGGCTTTGCACATCCACCATTATTAATAGCTAATTAACATCACACTTCTTGCTGTCTGGCTATCAGCCACTATTACACCAGTATGACACCGACTTTTAAAATGGAGATGCTTTATGGCACCTATTGCTTAACTGTCTTGTTCTAAAATTGCCTGGTCTCCAAAATCCATCCATTTTAAGGAGTTCTTAAAAGACAAAAAGCTCTGGATTGAGATTACTGTTCCATTATTGGTCAGAGTGTTAATTTCCTTCCTGTGATACCAGGCTGCTTATCATTTTTGACAACACATTTAATTGCTGTTGCAACCTCCACAGCTTTTTCATAGGTGCTGTCAAGATTATTTTAATTAAAATAATACCTCTACAGAGGTTAATGAAAACTGGGACAAAAATTCCAGCAGGACTTTGTCATTCACCACTCTTCATTAGCAGGTTCATAAGAAAACAAATTCCCACAGTCCTCATGACTCATGGAGACCAGGAGAACACCCCTGGACAGCTTGCATGGAGCTATGGTTCCAGCTCACACCTTTGTCACGCAGATCCAGAGCCCCTTCCACAGATTAACTGTTAGGCAAAGTCCCTACGTCCTTGGTATTCAGCCCATTCTTGTTATTCTCCTCAGAAATACCAATGACCATGGGGCACATAAAATTTCCTTCATTATGTCTAATGCTATTTTGATAGCTCCATAGTCATAACATGGGATCTCCTGTAGTTTAACAAAGATAAGACAATTCAGTGTCAAGAAATACACTCTTTCTTAAACTTTTTAAAACCAGCTAAATGATAGCACATGTGGGGACCCAACGCTTCCAACAGTAAATGCTCTCCGACAGACACACCCAGTCTCTGCTTTAAATAAATCTTGCATATAATTAGACAAATTGGTATCTGTTGAACACTATTTTTCTTTTCTCAGTTAGCCACCCTCACTTAGCACAAAACCATATCTCTTCAAACCGTTAATCTAGTCAATGACAGGCTTTCAGTCAAAGCAGCTCAGCTTGTTTCTGGGTATGCTCCCAGTCCTCAGACTTTGCAAGCTGTTTCAGTAAAGCTTCTTGCAGTAATGCTGAGGAGTGTATGGCTCACTCATTAGTAATTCTTCCTCCATTTAAAATATGATTTACACGTTGCTTCTGTATCCTTCTTTGTGTGTAGGTGACAACAGGCACATCAGTCACCTGAGATGCAAAGCAATGCCCTTGGAGCCAGCTGGCTGTATCTTCAGGCTCCTCTTCTAGTTCAGCTACTGGTTTTTCTGGCACTTTCTGTCCCATGATCAAATCACCACTACCAGTTGCTTTTATTTGAAAAAAATGGTCCCTCCCCAGGTGACTCACCCCTGTGCTGTGAGTGTACACCCATACCCATTGAAGACAAACTGCAAAGGCCATATCTCTGTACAAGCAGCAGAACTAGCAAAGGTTGCTTTCTTACAGGTTTCCATGCTGTTTATTATACTTCACAATCTCAGTTCCTTGCCATGTCCCATATATACACCCCTTATAGCTCCCCTGCTTCCCTCTGACAGACCCCAGACCACAGTGACTGAAAGTTTCTGTAAAAAAGATCAGCTAATTCCTCACCTTTCCCTTAGTAGGGAACTACCTGGATGCAGATTTTGACAAACCTCGTAGGAATTTAGTGTCTATGAGATGTTGGAATTTTACAAACTTCCCTACTTACACAGTTGCCAGCTGAGTCCTACTCCTACCTGGGAAGTGACTATTCTGATGTGAGGATACTGGGTATGACTGACAAATTCTCATACTCCATTCTGGAAAGCAGCTCTGGATGTCATAGCATAGCACAGTACAGCTGGGTGAAGTTTCTTATAAGCTCACTGTTGTGTTATGTACTGCTCATGTAAAAACCATGCAGTTGTTAAATGAATTATCTATTAGTACCAAAAACGCCCCTGGGAAACAAACTGGAAGGAATCCCTTATGAGGTTAACATTTCTGCTCTTCATCAAGGGGAGACAGAAAGCTGGGAGCCTACTGCAAGTAGAGAAAAATCAGTAGGCACAGGCACTATTAGAGACGTTTGCATGGAAAGCTTGGCCAAAGGACTGGTCCACATTGCATCTGAACACGTCATATTGCCCTCATCCTGCCTGCGAGTATAAGTGTTGTTCTGTTAGTGGAAACATATTTGTAATGTAAAGTTGCCAAACATAAATCAGCCTTGAATAGGAATAAATAGAGCAAGTTAGAAGATTAAAACCATGGGAACAAACTGAAATGTACAGTCGCTTTTCTGTAGCTGTGATTTTCTGCGGGGGAGGCAGGGGATTCTTGTTCTCTCTCAATCTCCATCGGAGCATTTTCTAGTAAAGGGACAGCATTGTCGCTCAGACTCAGAGTTGCTCATGCATTTTTTGTGACTGCGATGATGCCTCAAAGCCTTTTCTATTACCCTTTCCTATTATAAACCTTCTTTAGCTCATAAGAGTTCAGATGCTTTCTGCTGTCAGGATAAAGGAGCTCTTCACTCCTCACACACTGCAGTGATTCTGATTACTGGGAGGATATTTGAAATGTAATATTGTGAGGAGAGGTGTAATTATGTCTGTATTTGAATGGAGCTATTCTAAGGGGCTTTGCAATGCAGACTTTCATGGCTGCTATAGGCCCTTGGGGTCAAGCAGTTCATTAGGAAATAATCAGGACCTGAAAATGGTCTGGTTGTTTTTTGGGTGCCTGGCAAATTCCACCACCTTCTCAGGAATCTGGTATTAATTATTCTCATTGTAAGTACTCAGAGTGGCCAGTATGCACTGGCATTGATACCAGCACTCCTTAGTACTCATGGTACCACCAACATGCTTTTCATTCTTTTCCTGGCTATGTCTGTGGTTGCATCCTGCAACTACATTCACACAACAAAAACGATCCTTTCTGCTCAGCCACAATTTCCTTACTTCACCCAATGCAAATTAAATAGCATCCCAAATTCTGTTAAGATTAGGGCACATTTCTTGCTCCATACAGCTTAGTCAGAACTGGCCCCCAACAACTTGGAAGGGGAAAGAAGCAGAATAATCTCTCTTCTTTGAATTTAAGGCTTGGATTTTAGCCCCTTCCAGTTTATCTCCTCCTATTTTACTTTTTATATATTCACACTTACGTGCATTCTCAATCTTCTTAGTCTTGCTCTGTCTTGCCCCCATGGTAGTGGGACTCCTGGGCGTGCCTGCAGTGAGGCACACACCAAAGGCTTCGCATGACCGTCACTTTAGTTTACTCTTACACTTCTGACCAGAAAATGTGAACTTCCTTTCCCCCTTTCTGCCTTCTTCACGTATTTATTCCAACAACTTAATAACGTAAAACCTGCTGTACAGACAATGGAGAAAGCCACTGTTGTCAGAGGAAAGCAGCCTTTCAGTTCTCAGACAGCCTGGCCTACCCCAACAGCTCTGAGGAGGAGGCCAGGTGTCCACGGGCTCTTCCCACCTGGGCAAGCACTGTGGCCCAAAGCGAGGAGTTTAAGAAGGGTTTTTGCCAGGACAGCTCACAGGCCGGAGTGCAGGCTGCAGGCAGCAGCGGTCAAGCGCAGGCTGAGAGGACTGCCAGTAATCTCAAGGGCCATTCGTGTGGGATTTCCACAAGCCTGAGTTACTGTCTTCTCCTGAGCACATAACAGTGCACCCAAAGCGGCCTGAGAAAATGCTCCAAGGCCTCTGGCCAGGCCGGGTCTAACGCAGCAGTGGGTTCTTGTGGCTCTCAGTAACAACACACGGTCACACAAGAATGCCAGAGCCACTGGAGTCCTTCCACAAGAACTGGGTAGTCTCCATGTTCAAATGTCCTCCATTACAAGACAAAATTATAGCCTTGCCCTCAAAAAAAAAAATAAGCTGAATGGTTGGGAAGCTCATGTGCAGAAACATCTGGACTGGATAGGGAATAACACTGAAAACAGCCCTGTGACTGTCAAAAGTTCAGAGAAGCAATAACTAAACATCATCCTATTTCAGTCCTATAGACAAAGATATCACAAAAAAATCAAGTCAAAAATCACAAGCCTGTTGTGAAGCAGAAGTCAAGAGTACATAACTTTTCAGAATACAGGGTTTCCTAGTGAAGTTTCCTATAAATTATGATCTCTTAGAAGTCAAGCTCAGAGAATAAAATATGAAACCCCGGTACTGTAGATAGCTCCAGTCATCAGACAGGAAGGAGGAGACCTGTGACAGTGGCAAGACATAACTATGTATAATTTCAAGGAAACAACAGTAAACCTCTTCCATGCCTCTGCCAAGCAGCACAGTCTCACCAGAGACAGCAAAGGTGGTGTGCGCATCTGCTGTAGCAGACGCAAAGACAGCAGTCTTCTACTGCATGCACTTAATGCTGCTTTCAATCAAAGCCTGCATTTTTAGGACTAACCACATATCAGCCTTCTGCAAATGACTTTCAGGATGAAAAATGCCTTTAAGCAGAGTCACATACTCTGATAGCTGTATGCTTAGATAGACAGTAGCAAAGCAAATAGCCTTTGGGCTTCTTACAACAAAGTATCAGATTATTTTGCTAGATTTTACTCTAGGGTTACAAGGCATCTGAAGTTTTATCTTCCCTTTGCTGAACAGGAAAAGCATTGTAATAAATTGTAAATTACTCTTTTTAAAAACATTAGAGGAATAAAAAATCAAATGTTCTGTGACATTCAGTGGTGAAGGAACATCTGTACCTTGTTCTCAGGGAATTTCAAGTAGTGTGACAGCTCTTAGCAGTAACCACCATCAGAAGGAAGCGGAACATCTAAAATGGGATATCAGCTGAGTTAAATGAATCTGCATATTACTATATCCTTGGATTTTATATTAATATAATGCTAAAAAGATATTATTTAAGATACAAAGTCACGTGCGGGGAGGCTTGAGTACTCCAGCTTTTCCTTGGCTCATTATTGCACAGTTCAAAGTGCTGCCCTGACTTACATGCTTATACTCTCTTTTGTGTACCAGGTTCTGCCTCCCGGAGCTCAGAGTGCAGCTGGCACTCAAAGAACAACATTTTATAACTTCTCAGCCCTCCTGGCACTGCGAGTATCTCAAGCGCTGTGGGATCACCCACTATTTTGCTCTTGGATTTTCTTATAGCACTCATCACTACCACATTCAAGCCCAACACAAATCTGAAATGGCAGCGTGATTCCCCCTACCAGTGCTTCTCTGCTAGGATTAGATATCAGACTATTATGTACAAATATTTTTTCTCGAAAGGTGAGTTCAGTTTTAGGGACACAGTTGGTCAGGATTATAACTTTCTCCACTCCAGTCTCTCTGCCTGTGCTGGACACCCTCCCTTAACTTCCCCACTCATATATTAACACATCACTGATCATTATTACACCGTGACAGCCACAGCAGCACCGTGCCTCGAGATACCTACTTTTAGGTGAGGCTGTACAGTTCCTCAGCTTCAGAAGGCCAGCTGGAAAAATGCTTCATACCCCAAAATTACATTATTGGTACACATTTGTTTTTGGAACCAGCTCTGTGTTGATGTATTCTGTGTTCGTGTATTTATCTGTGACAGTTTTTAGGGGACATCACCAGATTTGAGCCAGCAAGCCTGAAGATGTGTTTTTCTTTAAAGTTGTGTAGAAGCCCAGCGTTTTTCAGCAAAGCACTTGAATGTGCTTTTATGTCCGTGGCACGGGAGCATGCATTTAACTTTGGGGGTTTTTTTGGAATTAGATTGACTATTTCTAGATGAGTAATAGACAGCTACCAAACACAGTTGTTCCAGTTCATTTATACAAGGTATTCATTTTTGCAGATGCCTACCTGGGAAAACAAGCCAGCTGTACTGTACTGCCCAGGCAGGGCCGTGCTGTGTGCTGCTCTCATCTTCAGGAGTGTTCACTATAGTAACTCTCTCTGCATCATTCAGGACCTAATGAATAATTTAGTGGAGTTTCAGTCCGGGGTTTTTTTTACTGGAATATCATCCCATGGTTCAGAACCCATCTGGCTTCAGTCATAAAGCCTATGGAAAATGTAGCAGTTCACAAAGGCTGGAGGGAATCTTTTCTTTGATGCTGAAGTTCTACAAACTCATGGTACATTTGAGTTTCTGTCTGAGAGAGAAAGTCAACTGACCTGAGAAACTCAGCATAAATGAATTGATATGTACATCTTGTCTCCTTCATAGATTGCGGCAAAGTTCGGTTGTCTCATCAGATTACACTGAATTGAAGACAAGACACACTGCAATTTGGGGAGGTCTTCCAAAGAGCAGCTCAGGATGTTCTGCATCTCTTACATGTTAAGGGTACACCCTGTGAAACTTTATTCTCAAAATGTGAACAAAATAAGTTTTAGTCTATAGTGCAGAGTCTGCCAGTATCGCTCTCCTGCAGTTATTATACCAGTAGACACATGGACTGTAACATAAAACACAGAAGGATTTTGCTATCACAGAAATACTGTGTAGGGGCAAAGAAAAGTTACAAAATATTTTGAGCAGACCAGCTAAACAAGTGAAACTCTGAAGTCTATGGTTATTCTACTTGATAGCAGTGCTCTTATGCCCATAAACTTACCTTCACTTTTTCCATTAAAAGAATTATTAGTAGCTCTCCATTTTAATAGTTAACAATAGGAGCTCGTGCAGAACATAAACTTGATACTAAACTATTCTGCTTTAAAAATGGGAAGCCTATATTAACTTCTTCATTGAGCTCAACAGCTCTACAAATAATTGAATTCCTTTTACACTGTCTGCAAAACTGATAAAAATCCTGAAAGAAGTTTCTGCTTTTCAGTCACTCCTCTTCAGAAAGAGAACAAAATCAGTTTTAACTTGAACAGCTAGTGCCATTTTATGCAAAAGCAACAGAAAGTTACTCTAAAAGACACACACCTCCTGATAAGTTATACTGGAGACTTCTGTGTCTCTTATGCCCTCTAGCTTCTAGAAGATGTATTTACCAATCACTCTCAATTTGAGCATGTTTATCTAGTTTTAATTTCTATGCAGTCACTAAAAACTTACTAAAGCAGAAAGTGAAATGCCTTCCTTTCTCTTCTTCCCAGATGTAGTTTTTACCAGAGACTGAAATAAAGACATGAAAATGTTAGTATAAATTCTCATTTCAAACAAAACATTTGCTTGTTGAAGTGTGTAATCTTACCAGGAATATATGCTTGAACTAGAAACAGCCAACGCTCAAAGTTTGTGAAAAATTCTTTGACTTCTCTGTCAATATACATAAAATGTTTCAAATGGCTTCTGATCTGCTTATCTGTAAGTCTTTTGAAGGAAAACTAAGACAGTTTTTGTTTAAACTCTGAAACTTCAGCACTTGACAGATCAATCTCCTTTTTCCATTTAATTCTCTGTTTCTATTACATTAAGAACACAAATCAAGATTAATTTTCATAACTAATTTAACACTTAGACAGTATCTTTATAGAATGATGAAGAATTTTCCAGCCTAGGAGGAAAGGACTTCATTAACTAAGAGTAAAAACTTTGCTTGGAAAGTACACGCACGCTCAAAAACATCCCTGGCAGCATTGTCTTCTTAAGCCTCTGAGTGAGGACTGGCACACTAAGAAGCACCTCTCAGCTACTGAGATTCTTAGGCAGATAGAATCTGCCCATTCACATGAAAGTCAATACACTGGTACTGTCATCCTTCCCCAGGATGCACTTGCTTGGGATTCACTTGTGGTAACAGGCCATTCACTCCCACTAATAATAAAAACTATGATGTTGTTCAACCTAAAAACATAGTTACATCCTGAGCCAAAAACTGAATTATAAACTAGCTATGTAACTATTTAGGAATATATGTTAATTAAAATAATTGGCTTTCAAGCGTGTCAGCAGAATAATGGGCAAAATAATGTGGCTGACATAAATGGACTTTCAAAGGGTTTGAAAGTGTTTGCAAAGCTATGGTGAATCCCTTTGCTACTCCAAATAGCTATAGGATGAAGTTCTTCCATGGAGCAGAAATAGCCTGAGAGGGAGCAAGCAGAAAGTAAGCAAAATACCCAGTTTTCTAAGCAGAAAAAAAAAAGAAATGGTTCTTTATGATCATGATTTATGACCTGCAGCAAAGCTATACAGGAGAACGGCTGATGGTGCAACAAAGAGAGGTCAGTGGGACCTATCATGACGAGGACAGTCATGGTCCATGGGCTATTTCCATTGGCCCTGACAAAGGAGAAGCAGGCACCCTCCAGCATGCCCAGCACCCTGGGCCACCAGTGCCACAGGGGGACAGAAGCTGGTGAGAGGCAGCCAAGAAGCACACAGCTACACTCCTCCTGCTCCTCTGACAGTGCTGGCACCTCAGGAGATGCGCCAGGCCAGGCAGTGGGAAGCAGTCTTCATATGTCTCTCTCCCAGGGGCCAAGTGGAAACACCTCGGCCACAGGGCAAGGCTGGGGCTCCAGCTTGGAGGAGCAGAAGTTATCAACCCCTTCCCTCACTGTGGAGGGGCTGGGGCACAGCCTGCCCCCGTGGCACCCACCAGCTCCAGAGCAACCTGCTGTAAAACAGCTTGCCAGACCCTAGCACCAGCCTTCCTGACCTAAGTGACAGAGAGGGCTTGGAGACAGGAGGAGATCACCAGCAACACTTGACTAGTGCTGAAGGAGCAGAATGACATGTTAAGAAAAACAAGGTAATGCACTGAAAACACTACTCTGACTGTCTTCTCCACCTTCCTATGCTCTAATGTGAACTGTGGCCTCTCAGGGAAACAGGGCTCCTTACTGCATCCAGCATTTCGTAATTACCAAGTTGTTTAGTGTTTAAAGCCTTCATTGCTTCCTCTCCTCTGCTTCATCCTGAGGCAATTGCCTTTCTATAGCACAGCTCCGGGTGTCTCAAGCGTTAAGTTTGCTGGCAATCTTGGAGCAGTTACTCAAGTCAACCTTGGTAGGAGTTACTCAAGACTGTTGTATCTATGTCTACCATACATGACTGTCACCTGCAGACCACCACACTCCTTATCATGTAGTCTCCTTGGAGAAGACTGGTTTGCAGATTCTCAAAGAGCAATTGGAAAATCACATGGATTTCTTGCATATATGATATATACTGTAGTTCATAGGCATCAAATAGATGAATGCAATGTCAAATTGTCTCATGTGCTAAGGTGATAACATGCTATTAGGAAAAGCTATTGAAAAGAAGAAGAAATATTACACAACACCAGAAGTAAATAGAAAAGCCAAACCAGCAAGAGTGTAATCATCTTTTGTGGACAGTCAATATGAATATAGTAAGTACCAACTGGGATCTATGAGTATTTTCTCATACATTAGGTGGTGGAAAAAAGCCTGCCCAGAGGTACACATTCAGAGTTTTAAAGGCAACATTTGCTTTTGTGGAGGTGACGTTAATAAGTTGGCTGGGATCACACCTCAGCCCCAGCCAAAAGAGTAATTGGTGCAAACAAGAATTGTGATAAAGCCAAGAATAGAAAGAAAAAAGAAATGTTGCAATGATTCTTATTACTCCAAGGATAGACTGGAAATCTCCTAGAGAAAGCACTGCAATGCTTGGCATGATTTAAAAATTGGAATTATTTACCTTCCGGGGAAAAAAAAAAGGAAGGTACTATACTCCTTAGACATTTTAAGAAAACACCCTTAAAAAGCATAAGAAGCATCCACAGTAGAGGACAATTCTGTGCAGAACAGACGTGGTGACTTTTAAAACAGAAAAGAGGTGGCAAATGTATGCACCACGTGCATCCCTTCCAGCAGCCAGACCAGTGTGCACCTGATTGTCACAAGCAGTGAACATGACCAGCTTGGAAAGAATTTGCCAGCTCTCAACATGGGTAAAATGAAGGTTGAAATGCCCAGTTCATCTCTAACAGGTATTCTCCTGTTCTGAAATAGTCCAGTCTAGAAAAGTGCACAAACCTAAATTCTCCAGCATGTTTTAAACTCTTCACCTTGTAGAGATGTTCAATCTGCTAATTAGACATGAAAATGCTGGATTAGATAACCAATACCAAAATTTACTACTGCCTGCTCTAAGTTGCTTTTGGCAGTGTTCAGTGTCAGAAGCAATAGCATTAGCTCTGCTCCCTTCTCACACTGCAAATGATGGAAGCTTTCAGGAAGATGAATTAAATTCCACTAACAGGAAGAGAAAAAGTAGATCTAACTATCTGGAGGGAACCATGGTGAAAGTCTGCTTGAGTTATTTCAAAATGATGCTTTATCAATACATGCTCTGATGTCCCGGTGCGTGATTGTGGACCAAAAACTCAGTTGGATGTAGGAGCAGGAGACCATCTGCCCCTTGGCAAAAAGGGCAGAGCTGAACAGCTCCCACATCTCTGTTTTGGCTGCTACAAAGGTCCATGAGGACAAGTGTTGACATTAACTCCTGTTATACATCACCTGGTCCCCACAGCAGCTGGCTCACACCTGCCTGGTACCCAGTAGGGTGCCACAGCCCTGCACAGTGGCCCTGGGGGCTCATGACACCTCAAGGAGCCCAGAACACCTTTCTGCACGTTCCCATCCCTGCAGCCCTCTCCAGTAGGCAGGCAGGTGAGTTTGCCTCATGGCATCAGCACAAGCAAGCGGCCCCGCTCACCCCCTCCATGTCCAGCTGGAAGCTGCGCCCACCAGCAAGCCAGAAGCAGGCGCAGGTAGGCAAATACCTCATCCGGAAGGGATCCCCG
>WUAM01000332.1:3566390-3576735 GCA_024336885.1 Actenoides hombroni
GAGGTGGTGGCTGCCCCATCCCTGGCACCATTGGAGGGGAGGTTGTCCAGGGCTCAGAGCACCCTGCTCTAGGTGCAGATGGCCCTGCTCAGTGCAGGGGAGTTGGGCCAGATGACCTTTAAAGGTCCCTTCCCACCCAAACCATCTCATAATTCTACGATTCTCATCTGCAACAACAGCCGACAGAAGGCAGCAGCACGACCACAGCCGGCTCTGCAGCGCGGTACCTGAATGCCTGCGTGACTGCACAGGTAGAAGTCAAACTCGAAGGGGTGGGTGATATTTGTATCCACTGTTGTTCCTGCTGGGATGTTCCCGCTCTTCCCAATCTACAGGGAACAGAAAGAGAGATCCAAGAGCTACAGTTTGGTTATTTCCAGCTGCCCAGAGCACTGTCTGTAACACACCTGCCCTGCACCAGGGTCCCCACCTCAGTGTGAGATCACCACGCAGAGCCTCTCCGCCCGTGCCCGTTAAGGGGGGGACAGAAGCAGCTCAGCCTGCTCTGCTCCCTGCCCCAAGAGGCTTGCTGGCAGGTGTGACATGGAGGCAGAGCAGGCAGCATCAGAAGGAAAGCAGGTGGGGTGAGGGCTGGGCACCAGCCCACCCTACTGCAGAAATGAGGTTTAAGAGAGTAAAACTCCAGGGACCCCTGCAGAGTGTACACTGGAGTCTCTGCCATGGGCTACCGGGGCTTTGCACCCCGAGCAAAAACTGTCCTCACTTCCCAAAATTAAATCTTCAGGCTCAGGGAGAGCCAGAGTCTGGCCAGACTAAATCTCACCACTGACTTTAGATCAGATCTAGGAAGACCTCCAGCAGTCGCTGCTTCCGCACGGCACACACAAGCTGTGAGCACACGAGGGGTTATTCAGCCCATCACGTCAGCGGCTGCAGCCATCACCAAAACAACATATGTTTTCAAGCTGACAGAGGCTATTTCAGGAGTCGCCAGGACCATCAGCACCCAGTAACTCACAGTAACAGCAAGCAGCTGCCTGGGTTTCCAGAAGCAGCCTAATCCGCAAGGATGTCGGAGTCAAATTAGCAGCACGTTTCCCTCAAGGGCGAGCTCCCCACGGGCCCCGGGCGATCGCTCCCCTCGGCACAGCCGGGGACGCAGCGGCTGCCTGCAACCCCGGCACCCCACGGCACTCACCCTCTCGTTCTTGTCTGCACAGAAGAGACGGGTGTGATGCCTCTTCTGGACCACTATGTAGGTGATGCCAGGCTGATAATCCTTCTCCAGTTTGATGCAGGCGTCTCGGATCGCTAGGAGCTCGTAGTGAAGGATCTGGAGGGTCAAGGGCACACAAAGTGAGGGATTTGCCGGCACCCGGCTGCCCCCGCGCGCCCTTAGGCGACCCCGCGGGAGGTGGCGCGGCCGCGACGGCCGACGGGGATCCCGGGGGGTCCTCACTGTGCTTATTCACTGTCCAGAAGATGGTGCTTCTTTACTTCCCATCAGCTCAGAGCAGAGGAATGGGCAAATTTCATAACCTTTCTTTCTCAGAAATTTCTTCCCCCTTTGCCTTCACTTGCAAAGTAAACTGCCAAAGCCTTTGCACACAGCTTAAAGAAATGCCCTATTTTAGAAGAAAACACACATCGCCGGGCATTTGAAACATCAGAACTAAACTATTGGCCTCATGATACTGCCTCGTAAACAAACTACAAGTACCAGTGCGTGACTGATCTGTATTGTCTTGGCTGACTGAATACCAAGTAACTTGGGTTTGACGCCACTCACACACACTGCACCAACATGATATTTTCTGCCAGCTTTCAGCAAGCTTAGAATGGCAATGCAATTAAAATGGAAAGGTAAGTACATTAGAAACCATACTTTGCCTTATTAAATACTAATTCTCAAATAGATTTTCTCCTAGGGTAGAAGTTTGGGGTTTCTTTAAGAGCTGACAAGTTTGGGTAATGCTATCAAGAACAGCACATTTAAAAAATGGAAGGAATTTCTTCCACTTAGTCACTAACTCAGCCAAAGCGATTGACAAGCTTCTAGTGACTTCTCAATTCTTTCTACCATGTCCACTGCCTTAAAAAAAAATAAATTTAAATATTGTTTACACCTATAGTTTTGTCTTGTTTCAGTAACAATCTGCTTCTCCTAAAGCTCTGAGCAACTGGGTTTTGTGGTGAAGGGTTTACTGTCTCTTCACATCGCAGAAAAGGATGTAAGAGTCCTCACCTTCTTCCTACTCGCCCTTGCTTTCATAGTGCTATGGCTCTCTGTCCTTTGCAGGCATTTTTATTTGGTGAGCGTATTGCATAGCTGTGCAGATAGAGATCTTAATGAGAAAAGAGACAGAAGACACAACAGGAATAGATTTTGAGATATGAAAATAACTATTTCTTCCTAAAGAAAAAAACCAAACACACAACAGCAAACAAAACAAAAAACACATATCAAATATTCCATCCAACCTTCTTCCGACCAGGACAATGTAAAAAATGGAATCAAGGCTCCTAGAATCCATTTTACATGTTGGGTTTATGATTTGGCATAGAATATTAGTCTGAGGAAATCTCTTTGGCTGACAAAAAAAAATGCATAACTTTGTTGCTGAAAAGAAGGACAAACAGTTTTCAGAAAAGATGGACACTACAGCTGTCATGCATTTACACGAAGCAGCCTCAGGTGCCTCGACAGAGAATGACTGTAAATAGGAAAAATCAACTGCCTGAGCACAGGCTTTAAAGCCATTAACATTGTCTGGCTTCTTATTGGCTATGAATCACTAAATTACATGTATTTATCCCAATAACTATGCTTAGACATTTTATCCTGAAGGAGATTAAGCTGTCGGGTGCTAGAGTAGGGAACAAAAGAGACAACTTGTCACCTGTGCCCAGAGGCTCTGCAACGATAGGGAAAAGTGCTACTGAGGGAGCCAGGTGATCTTGGCATATAACCCCCACTGCACGCAAAGGAAAATGGGGGAAAATACTTGAAACCTGGAAAGAATGTTTCCAGGTTCCAAAATTGAAAGTTGGATCTAACCCAACCAGATCCTTGTGCAAACACAGGGCAGTCCTTCACCATGGGGTATAGTACACCCAGTTGTGAGCAATCTCAGATACTTCAGAAAAAAATGGAAAAAAGCACTAGAACACCTGTCTGCAAGCCAAGTCTGAACATGCCTCCTCCTTTGTCCATTTAGGCACTGGAACTTTCCCTCTAAACTGTTTCTTATCTTCTACAAGGTCTGCTTTGTACACTGACTTACCAGAGCTGAAATGTTCTCCAGGGAGTAAAACCATAGCCATAAATGAGCATGGTATAGAAGCGTTGTCACAGGACGACCTTACTGGCTATGTCTACATCTGGTTGCCCATGCTTCTCTTTTTGCTATTATACCTGCAGCAGAGACAGACAGAGATATCATGAGAGCCTTAACCTCTACTTTGCGTGGCTAGGTGATCTTCATCTGAACGGCTGAAGCAGATTTGAGAGTCCAGCTGTGGGGCACAAAACAAATCTAAGCAAATATCTGACTCAGCTACTAAAGTGAAACAGCAGCAGCTTTGAGGAGGAAGCTGGCAGCACCACTTCGAAGACTATGGATTGCTTCCAGCTACCCTCTTCTCCACTCACTCTAATTATTTATCCCTGATCTCTAAATAGACTGTTTCAGGATTGCTTAAAAGAAGTGTACGTTTCTGTAGCTCCTGCTTCTCTCCCTTTCCAACTCATTTATTCAGCCTTAGACAAAAATCTTCAAAGCACATCAGACCCTTTCAGCTGAACTAGATCTGGTATAAAAACATTGAATATTAACCCCCACCTGAAGATATTTGTCTCTATGGTTTTATTAAATGTAAATGTGGCATCTTTTTTATCTATCAGAAGTCTCATTAAGTGGCGTCTTTTTGAGCTACTGCTTTGTGAAAGGCAGCTAGCTTGTGTTCTGAACGCCTAATATTTACAGTTAATAAGGCTGTAGAAACATCAATGGGCCAGGGGATGTGCAATGATGTTGGGTCATTGCCAAATGTTTCCATACCTGTGTCCCAATGAAAAATCAGTTTCTCAATCCAAGTGTATCTAAAATACTTTTTTTAATTTTGCGTAAATCCACAAATGATACAATATTGAAGTGTTGGGTTGGTTTGTTGGTTTTTCTTCTTTTTAAACATACTGTACAATGAGGTTAGTTAAGTGTTTTACATGAAGGCACAGCACACTGTATAATACACATATGCCTGGCCAGGCAGCAGTTTAGTATAATCCCCGAGTTGTGGCAGTAGTGCCAGGATAAGTAGCATGAATCACATATAAGCTGGAAGATAAATAAATAATAGATGCTCTCACATTTTATTTGAAATAGAGTTGCATATAAAAAGAATATACAATAATTTAACTTTAATAACTAGATTCTCTTGTACTATACATAACAGAAGTGTTTTCATCTGTATTAAATAAAACATTTTCAAGATTAGGATGCAAAATTAATCTTCTTTTTGGCTGTCTTGATCGATGGAGAAGAGTTGCTTTCATTAGAAATTATAGTTGAACTTTCAGTTTCATGGTAATCTGAAAGAAACAAATCCAGAGTTACTGATAGCTTGCTAATGAAATGTTACTGGTAAAATAAGCAAATAATTCCAACAAAATTGTTTGGTTTAGTTAATTGCAAAGCAGAACATCTACAAAAGCTCTTCACAGCCTAAACATGTTCTGGTTACAAATGTAATGTCTTTTTATATATTGTTACTTGCTCTGCTATGTCAGCAATTATCATCACAGGTCTGTTAATTCATCCAGCAAAGATAAAATTCCTCTTGCCTGCATTGCAGATTCAGTTTATTACAGCGTATTTACCGTATTCACATTATCATTCAGCTATTTATACTTGAATGCTTCTTCTCCTCCTGCCAAAGGCCTTGGATCCCACATTGGTTGGTACGAAGTTGTTCTTGCCCACTCCTCCTGACCTGCTCAGGAAGTCTGCCAGACGATGGGTCACACAGGTTGCTGTGTTGCATGCCCTCTTCTGTGCTGTGACACTGCTTTTCAAAAGGAAAATAGAGTTAGCTCCCAAAGTACCTACCCTGCATACAATGAAACATCAGTAAGGGTTGCTATGCCTAGGAAAGATTTTTCTAGAGGAAAAAAAAGTAGGCTTGCTGTGCAGCAGGCATTTGCAACTTCTGCCTGCTCAGTTTACAGGCTCTAGAAGTTAAGTTTTCATGTTTTTTCTAAGTGTCAGTCTCAATTTACAAAGGTGGTTGAGCCCCTTCTTTCTTGGGCAATGGGACTGCAGACTAAGCTAAGCCAGATTTTTAGCAGCACCTGAGTTGAGCCTGCCTCCATCAAGTCATTACAACCAACAGAGAGGTGCTGAGGAGGTCCAGGTCTGGAACATTTAACTAAGCCCTACATTCTCCAAAAGCTTAGATCTGTGTTCTGTTTGTGGTGATGCTGAAGGACAGTAGCAGACACTGATCCGTAGCTTCTCACTTCAACACTTACGCTCCAGAATGCCCAGAAAACACATGAAATCCTCACACCACTGATGACAACAGGAGCTTTGTCAGTGACTCTGGTAGGGCTGTACCTGCACAGCAGCTGACCCGTTGCTTTCATAGTGCTTCCATGTATTTAATGGGAATGCAGGAACCTCTCTTTCCTGGAGCTAGACCTCTGCTACAGCACTTCACCATGGGAGTAGTTCAGATTTCAACAGGATGAGTTCTGTGCTCAGAGTTCAGTCTACAGCCAGCAGTTCTACTAGCTGGGGGACTTCAAGGGATATATACTCACAGAGTCCCTGCTCAACAAATTTTCTACAAAAGCAATGACTTTTTCTTGCTGTAGGAACGATTTTTCTCGGATAACATTAATAAACTCACTTGTGCTGCTTAACAATGAATACTGTTTGTAACATCAATGCCAATTTTTTGGAACAGACCTCTATTTACAAGGTAGATGCACTGCTGCAACAGAAGAACTGTAAAGAAATCTGGTTTTGTCTCTTCATTACAATTAATCTACATTATATTGTCTTGAATTAATACAAATACTTTCAAGATACTCAAGCTTTAAATATACTAGTGTAAAGACCTATCATAAAGAAAAGAAAAAAAAAAAGAACGAACTACAAAATTCTTACCTGGAAGAGTTCAGTACCCAGTTTTAAACAGGATTACATTTCTAGTTTGTTTGCACAAATCTGTATGAGCCTCTCCAGATTCCTTTGCTTCTTAGGGTCCCTACTAACAGGGCTGCATCCATGCCCAATGACATTGGTACATATGAATGTATGCATGTAATTTCAATTTCTAAGTTCTTTAAACTTCTTTAGAATTACTGGCATTGCCTCCCTTGAGCATCACAATAACTTGTAAAATTTTTCTAGTCTTACCTAGAAATCTCAGTCTAAAAACAAGGTAAGCCAAGCAGATCTAATCCTTATAGAAAAATAGGTTTATTGAACAAGTGCGTGGGCAAGCACAAAAGAGTCTACTTGTACATTTAGCAGCCAGAAATGAAAAGCCTTTTTAAGATTTTATTATTTTTTTTAATCAGGGTCTAAGAAAATCATTTGAAATGTCAAGGTAGTGCTGTTCATTTTTTTTTTTCCCCTAGCTTGGTATGCATGTTATGTTCTCTGTCTTCCTAGCATTAAGTCCATCTCAAACATTCTCTGTCAAAAACAGAATCAAAAGAATATAGCAAAGTTAGCAATCAAAGTTAGATCCACATGCATCAGGTTAAAAAAAAGGGAGAAGGGGAGAAATAAGCACATCTAGTTGTTTCCTAGGGGTTCCCCATAGTTTGCATAGCGTTCGTGTTCCAGGTCACTCAGCACATTTCGTTTCTTGCCAGGAGTTCCAGCCCCGACGTCAGTGCGAGGATAAGTTTGCAATTTGTGCAATTCTTGAGACAGTTTGCCCAGCACACAAGTACTCAGACTGGCACAGCGTTTGGAAATAGATCTATCCAGGCTGCAGGGGGGAAAAAAAAACATGCCCAAAAGAAGAGTAATCTCAAACATGCATGTTCGTGCATTTCTTCCCTAGATAAATCTATAGTTAGGACAAGTTAAAAAACTAACAAAAGAAAAAACACCACATCACATTCCATGCAGGGAAGTTCATACAAATGCAGTCAGAAGGAAAACACTATTTTTCAATGAATTCAACTTTGCTGAAAAGCAAGTTCATTAGCCTTTTGGATGCTCCTAGTCAGAGATCCGGAAGTTTTACTGCCCGTGTATTCAGCATGCTGCTCAGTCTCTCATACATCACCACCATGCTTTGCAGTACAAATCCTGTTAGGATAATGCAAATGCTCTTGCATGCCTTTGGTCTAGATGAGGAGTGGTGCTGCGTGCATTAGGAGGAAGACGTCCCCTCTGCCAGGGACTTTCCATGCCTTACAACAGCATGCACTTCCACGACAGAGAATCCAAGAGCGACTGAATAGTCCCTAATACTCCCCTTAGGGGGACATACCTTTTGCTGCCATATTTCAACATAACCCTCTCATTCAAGCTCAAATTGCCCTCCATTTTCAGTGGTAAGAGGCAAATAGAAGCAGGTGAACTAGGTGGAAGCCATTCTCCTGACACCAACATTAGGGTGCCTCTGCAGTATCATCCTTTACCAGTGAGGTGACCACAGTTAGCCATAACCCCAAGAAAAGAAAAAATACTTGACCTGCAGAGGATCTGTTCATATGGCTTTTGCTAAATATCAAAGACATAACATTGCCCCATTGCCCTTCTCTCACCCCAGGACTGCAGCGCTTACCTGTTCCCCTCAGAGGCTTGCTCCAGCTCTTCTGCTGTCATCTGTATGAACTCTTTTACGAGTGCATTTAATAACCTCCGAGCTTCATAATCACTGAGCGTCACTCGGTCTGTTATGGACTCCAAGCCAGGTCTAAGCAGAGACAAGCAAAACAGGGTGAATAAAACCCGGACTGCTGCAGAGTGCCATCCACAGGAGACAGGGGCTTGTCATGCATCACTGCGTGGCACTGACAGCATCTCTCACCGGGGTGAATGTGCAAACCTTGCTCTTGCACAGCATTAGGTTTTATATACGTAATAAAAAAGCCCCAGCGTCCAAAATAGCCGGATGATTTTGATGCTCTCTCATTCGCTGTAGTCCACTTCCCTGCTAGATCTCTAAAGGATATAAAGTATTGTCACCGCATTCAGATATAGCACTCAGCAACAGGACCAGCTTCTTACCTGACTGGGGCTGCCTGGAAGCTATCCATCTGGCACACAACCAAGGCATAAACAGCAAGGAAAGATGAAATCTTCAGCATAACCATGATTTCCTCTCTACAACAAAGAGGTACATCAAGCAATGGCTGTTTTCCAACCCTCTCAATCCTTTAAGTTCTACTCAAGAGGTCATAGTCTCCTAGCCACAAGTAGCACAAATACTAACAGATTTTTTTTTTAAATATTACCTTCTCATTTCTTTTGATTATTACTATTGTGCTTTGATTTTTCTCAGAATTTTAAGACAAAACTTAGCACTACTACAGGGGATAAAAACGCAGCTTTTCCAAGCTACAGTTCTGTACAGCTATCTACATGTAACTTAATGCAGACTTTCTCCAACACTGGTGAAAAACACATTCCTCTGCCTGACTGCTGCACACAATGTCACAGTCAGGAGTGTCTGACGTAAGCAGGGACAGTGATGGGATACAAGCCACCAGAAGAAAGAAGTTTTTACTGTTTAACATTTTAAACAATTTTAGTGTTCAAACACTTTACCTGAACCTGCTTGTTCTTTGGCAGTTACAAACTACTAACTCAGATCACGCTATAAGGATTAAGTAATTAAATTCCAATAAATATTTATACTCTGAAACAAAAAAAAATTAAAGTTCAAAATTAGTTATAACAACAAATCCTGTAAAAAAAAAGTCTACAATTGAAAATACCTGCTTTGAGAGACACCTCTTTCTCACAAACTCAGACGAGCACATCATTAACTACCCACATCGGTTCCACCTTTACCAGCTCCCAGCTCTCGATGCTGCTCACCGGAACAAGGAGGATTCCAAAGGATGCACCGCTCCCCGCGGGGCCCCGGACGGTGCCCAGCACCGGCAGAGCACCTGGCCGGGCAGCGGGAGGACTTTGCACGGAGAGCCGTCCTGCACGCCCGGCGGGACACCCCACGCCGCGCAGGCGGGCAAGGGGAAGAGAGAGACAGCGGAGTAACTTTCCTCCGCCTTCCTGGCCCGCCCGTACCCAAGCAAATGAATGAAGGCGCTACCGCCCCGCGTTAAGCTCCGAGCCCCGGGAGAGCAGCGGGACTGAGCGACCCGCCGCACGCGGAGAGGCGCGGCCGGCAGCCGCGCAGTGCTTACCGGCGGGGCGGTGCGGGGCGTGCGCGGTGCTACGCGGAGGAGAGCGGGGATGGCGCCGCCGAGCCGCGGTACCGCGCACCGCCCGCCGCCGCCGCTTTATACCTGCCGCCGCCGCACCCTGCGTGGGCGCCCGCGCGGGGCCGCCAGCCAATCACCGCCTCGGCCGCCGGACGAGGCCTGGCCCGCCATTGGGCGCCGCAGCCCGGCTCGGCGCTGACGTCATGCCCGCTCCGAGAGCGTCCCATTCACAAAAAAAACCCTGGCGAGGGGCGAGGCGCTGCCGGGGGCACTGCGGGGTGCGGGGGCCCATTCACGCCGCGCGGCCCCGGGCCCGCTCCCCCGCGGGATCGCTCGCAGGTGGCGACCTCTGCAGCAGAGGGACCGTATTGCAGAGCGGGGCCGCTCCCTGCCCGGCGCGCCGGGAGGGCGGCTGGGTACAGCCGGGGTCCCTGCTGAAGCCGCGGGGGCTCCGCACGGGCGGGGGCAGCAGGGCAGGGGCACCACGTGCGCAAGTGCCCGCGGCCGCTGGGCGGGGGGGGCAGCGCTGCCCCCTGCCCGAAGGGTGCACCTCCCCCGACCCCCTCGCTTCCGCGGCAGGGGAAGAGACGCTTGCGGCCGGCACCCCGCCGCTCCTCCCCGGAGCGACGGAACCTTGGCACCTGCGAGCAGCACCGCGGATGCAGCGAGGTGCTCTCCGCGCAGTGCCGTGCCGGGCGGCCGCACCGCCTCCTCCGGGACTGGTCTGCGGCGTTACTCGTAAAGGAGACCATTATTATCACCATCATCACCACCCAACTCTAGGAGCAGACGCAGCGCCTTTCCGTGCACGGAAGAGGCATCTGGGAAGGGGGATCTCCTCCCCCCGGCGTAACGATGGGCCCCGCCGGTAGGGATTACCGGGCAGCTGCCCGCCGCCCCATACATCACTCGCAGAGGGCCCTTTGTCACGGCGCGGCCGCGCTGCACCTGCCCGCGCAGGATGTT
>WUAM01000332.1:3584727-3598070 GCA_024336885.1 Actenoides hombroni
GCTGCCCCTCATCGGCAACATCCACGCCCTGGGCGTGGAGCAGCCGCACGTCTACATGCTGCGGCAGAGCCAGATCCACGGGCAGGTACCGCCGCTCCGGCGGCGTCTGCCGCCGCCTCGGGGCCCCCCGGAGCGGGAGCGGGGCGGGCTGGGGCGGGGCGAGCAGCCTGCCGGCTGCAGAGCCCCGGGAAGAGGCTGCCGGGAGGGCTCTCTCCGGCCCGCCGGTCCAGGGGCTGCCGCGGAGCCCGGAACCGCACCGGCTGCGTGGCGAGCCCGGCCCGGGGAGCTGTCCGGCCGCCCGGCCCTGTCCCGGAGCTGCCGGCGGTGTCCCCGCCGGGGAACGAGGAGCACCGCGGAGCCGGCCACGCGGTCCCTATTGGGGCCCGGAGCAGAAGGCTCCCCCGGGCGCACGGAAGCGGTGCTGCGATCAGCCCCTTCCCGCGGGAGCAGGGGCAGAGAAGAGCTTCTCCCCTCCGCTTTGCCAGCGCTCCCTCGTTAGCGCGCTGGAGGCGGAGGGCAGCTGCCCCCGTGCCTGGCTCTGATTTTGGTACAGCGCTTGAGCGGGTGTCCTGCCGCATACGGAACTAGCGCGCTTGTTTCATATGCACAAGTCTTGGACACGCCAAAAGTTAACGAAGTTACAACAACCAAAAGCAGGCACTTCTATAATCAACATGTTCACCGAAAACAAGATGCTTGGCAGTACCTTTGGTGAAATATCTGGACTACTTGCTTATAACCACATGAGAATGGCTTTTTAATTTTTTTTTTCACATACTTTTTTATATATTGGGTGTTTCTTTTAATCAGCCAGTTTCAAGCAACCTATCTATTTTATGAGCTTCATAAAAGTTAAACCCAAACTAGATCTAGCAGGGAAGGGCAGGCAGGTGTTAGCGTTCATACATGTGCCTGCGTGCACATATGTGCACATACATACACACACACACACAGGTTTTGGTGGCTGCTGGCCAGTCAGCGCACAGCCTGGCCAGCCATTCCACAAGCCTGTACATCTCTAGACTACTTTTAACACCTGTGATGTTTTACTCAGCAGCATTATCACTGGAGGTCTGTGAAGGACTGAGCACTGTGTCCAACAAAGTGCTTTGTCTATAAGACCATGTCCTTCAAACTGCGAGAAGTCTTTATATATAACACCCCTAACATGCAAATAAAACTGTTGCTAGAACTTATGTCTGTCAAAAGCTTTTGTCCAAATCATTTATGAAACCTATAGCAGAAACAAAGTCAGTCTTCTCACGAATGAGAAGCAAAGCAAAGTGCACAGATTAAAAACATGCTAAATGGCAGAAACAAAAGGATAGGGTCACCTCTTGTTTCATGTATTTTGGCAATAGAAAAAAGTAAATGTGTTTCAAGCAAAGTGCTAGGACAAATAGAATGGAAGCGGGAAGGAAAAAGTGTCATCAAGTAAAGCAAGCTTTCTACTTGCCTGGAATGCTGTATGTAGTTCTAGTCACCTGCTGTCAGAAAGGATCCTGGAGAATTTGAGGGAACTTGAAGACAGTATATCAGGATTGGGGAGGCCCTGGAAAAATACAATGAAAGGATTTTTTTTAAAAATTATGTATGACATAGGAAGAAAGATAAATAAGCTATGATCAAAGCCTACAAATGGTTTGCAGAAATACATTGGGAATGTCTTGTCACATAAAAAAGAAGAGCCATAATAACAGTGAAAATATTCTTTGCTAAAACAAAATAGTTACAGAATCATAGAATCATTTAGGTTGGAAAAGAGCCTTAAGACCATGTCCATCTGTTAACACCACACTGCCACGTCCACCACTAAACCATGTCACTAAATGCCACATCTGCCTGTCTTTTAAATCCCTCCAGGGATGGTAACTCCATCACTTCCCTGGGTAGCCTGTTCCATGGCTTGGCAACCCTTTTGGTGACAACCCTGTTGTCACATGATGTGTAATTAGTCTAACCTTATTTCATACTGTGGATGTCAACAGCTCTGAGGGGAAGGAAAAACTAGAGATTTGTATAGGTAACAGTAAATTTTTACAATACTAAGAAAAGTATGGAAAGAGATACAGGATTTCAAACTTGAGTTCAGCCTCACTTTTAGATTTTACAATGTAGGTTTTCATTTTGTGTATCCTGTATGTGCCTTCTGCAGGATGTATTGCACCTTCTCCAAAGCATCTAGTGCTAACCGCTTCTGGAAACGGGAGATGGGACTAGCTGGGCTATGCTGTCATTTGCTGGCTGTCATCATGGCTCTCACTTCTATCACCTGATGGTTCTTGGGGAGCCTGTGCAAAGTAAGCTGGTGTCCAGTTTCAGAGGTAGAAAGGACTGGGCGCAGCTTGGTTGTTTTTACAACTGACACCACTTCTGTGTCTGCCATTACTATGTGACATGGAAGTCTTCATGATGTGAACCTGTCCCTTCAGTCATAGTGCCCTTGACCAAATTCAGCTATTGCCCTTTACTCAGGCAGGGAGGAGGAGTAGGTACCGTAGTAAAGCCTTCCTCTCTCCTGGGGAAACACTCTCAGCAAACTGGGAAAGTAGACAGTGTGTGTACTTTCATTTCTAGTTTTTATATAAAAACTAGACCTTATATCTAATGTTATATTATATATTTGTAAGTATATACACTAATATCTACTCATATCTACTAATGTTAGAGGACATTACTTTTTTTTTCCTGAAAAATATGCTACGTTGTCATAGCAAATTCACATTTTTTTAATGACTATAGAGAGCATCCCCAGTCTTTACTTTGGAGAGCTGGTCACTTTAAGTGCACAACAAAGCATATAGTGTAGGGTGAGCTAATTTACTGTATCTTTTGACAGAGTAAGTCAGCTCACAACAGACTCTACTGTGCAATGCCACAGTCACATCACCTACAGGCTACCTGTATGCCCTACTGAAGGTTATTCAGGTCTGTGTTTTGCATTGATGGTCAGTGTTGTTTCACTTCTTCAGTACTGGTTTTCAGTAGTTGTTCTTAAGATTTCGTTGTAATAGCATTTTACGATTTCTGTTATTTTTTTTTCCCCCCAAAGATCTTCAGTCTTGATCTTGGAGGTATATCTGCCATAGTACTGAATGGCTACGATGCAGTGAAGGAATGCCTTGTTCACCAAAGCGACGTTTTTGCAGACAGACCATCTCTTCCCTTATTTAAGAAGCTGACAAACATGGGAGGTAAGTGCTAATGGCTTTTGTATATAAAATTTTTGTCCAGTATATAGGTTTGTGAACACATGAAACATTTGCTTTAGCTGTTTCCTCTACTTCCTCTCCTTTCATAAAATACTTGATGCTTCTTTAAAGATACTATGTGGAAACTTGTCACTCTTGGATTATGTTCCATAGCAAAATGTGTTTAATTTTTTTGTCTTGGCTTTGTGGGGTTTTTATTTGTTTGTTTGTTTGGGGGTTTTTTTGTGTGTTTGTTTGGTTTTGTTGTTGGGTTTTTTTTGTCTTTTAAAATAATGTTATTATCTTCGGCAGCAAAATAAAGCATTGCATAAAATACTGTGTCAAAATATTTTTTCAGGCTTACTGAACAGTAAATATGGCAGAGGATGGACAGAACATCGCAAATTAGCTGTAAATACCTTTCGAATTTTTGGATATGGTCAAAGGTCCTTTGAACACAAAATTTCAGAAGAATCTATGTTTTTTCTTGATGCCATTGACACGTACAAAGGGAGACCATTTGATCTTAAGCACTTGATAACAAATGCTGTTTCAAACATTACTAATTTGATTATTTTTGGAGAACGTTTTACATATGAAGATACTGAATTTCAGCACATGATTGAGATTTTTAGTGAAAATATTGAACTAGCTGCTAGTGCTTCTGTGTTTCTGTATAATGCTTTTCCTTGGATTGGTATCTTGCCATTTGGGAAACACCAGCAGCTCTTTAAAAATGCAGCTGAAGTCTATGACTTTCTTCATGAGCTTATTGAACGTGTCTCTGAAAATAGGAAGCCTCGGTCACCTCGGCATTTTGTAGATGCATATTTAGATGAGATGGATTGCAATGAAAAAGACCCAGAATCTACATATTCAAGAGAAAACTTAATCTTCTCTGTTGGAGAACTCATCATAGCTGGGACAGAAACCACAACTAATGTTTTAAGATGGGCAGTGTTATTTATGGCTCTTTATCCAAACATTCAAGGTAAGAACTCTGACAGTTTGAGGAACTGATATACTTTCCTATTGCAAAGTTAAAATGCTTTTTCAAAGTGGAGCAGTGATAGACTGTTGTAACCAAAAGAGAAAGGTTGTATATATTCTCCTATTGTATCATTTATCGTATATACTTTGGACAGATGTGTGAAGGTTATTTTAGATGCAGATGAAGAGGATATCGAAAGTTAAGTACGAAGAGAAAATTTGAGCACTAGCAGTGCTTAGTTCAACTAGGGACTTTCAGTATCTGGAGAAACAGCAGCTTAGAGAACTTGTAAAATTACTACTGATATTTTGAACAGATACTACTCTAACATCAATTTCAGCATCATCATTTCAGAATGGGAATAACAACACTACCTGTAGTTATAAGACTTTTGGGAAGTTCTGCATAGGAACCAGATTTCTTTATGTAGGAAAGATTATATTTTCTTCTTATAGTAGTAGGTGCATGAATCTATACCTTCTGATTTTCTCAGCTAAAAAAATGGTTATTTAAATTGGGTGGAAAAAAAGCAGTTATTGTTTTAAAATTAGAGATCAAATTTTATATTGATGTTTAAGGTAAATGCAGCTCCAGTTCAAAAAGAGGAAAGTTAAAATATGATGATAATGTATGTCAAGGCCTGGCATGCTATAAACAGTTAAAATAACATAAATTAAATAAAGAAGTTGATACCAAAGCTCTTTGCTGCTATTATCATTATTATATGTCCCCTATTCACTGAGCTGGTTAAAATATCTAGGCAAGCAGAACCAAAGTTCACTCAAATATCTCCTGAGAGCCATAACCCTTTACATATTTTCTTATTTTCATTTACACAGCTATTTTAGTTAGTTGGTTAATTAATAGAACATGAAGAAACTGATTAAAAGTTAAAAAATAAGAAAACTTTCTTCTAGCCTAGGATTAAAAGCAAAATCTAACAGGATTTGAGTTGTTAATTTAAAAAATTTTGAGTGGCATACTTAAAAGAAATATGTAGCTTCAGCTCACTACGTGCAGCTAATAACATTTTTTGGAAGCTTAAAGCTGCAGTTGCTGTTTTTAATCAGTCAGCACATTTCAGATATTTTAAAACAAAGTTTTAAAAAAAAAGTACTTGCTTTTATGGTTCAGAGTTCCACTAATTCATCTATATGCTTTACACAGTGTAATAAAATCTACCAAAACAGAAAAATATTTGATACAATGAAAAAAAAAAAAAAATCGAATCTGATTTTATAGGTACATACAATGTAGGATGCATATATCCATTTTCCATATTTTAGGTAAAAATATATTGTGCCATAATTAGTTAGTAGGATATATTTATGATTTACATTATATAAAAAGCCCAAATGCAAAAAGATCCACTTCAGTCAAAGTTTCTGATCAGTCCGTCCTGGCTCACAAACAATATTCCTATCTTATAGCAAGAAGTCTTTATTCCCTCTCTGTTAAGATCTGACCAAGACGATGTTTTCCAATAAAGGTCAAGAAAACTTTGTAGTTTTGTGTCTCCTATGCATTGGCTGTTTTTGTACAGATCCACTTACCTAAATAATCTTCTGATCTCAAATCTTCTGAATTTGGATTCAATATCAGTTCATCTGGATAAAAATAAAAATTCCTGTTACCTTTCATTTATTTAGATTTCCTCTGTCCAATTATTACAATATCCAGCAGCACATCATACAATGTACTTTCACTAAGCTGTTTTTCACCTCCTTATTTTGATGTCAAATGTTGTCACTTCAAGTTGCAAAGCCTGGTGAATCTGGTAGATTTTTTTTTTCTGCCATTGCCAAGATTTTCAGTATTGGTTCCACATGAATTGTAAAAAGTCCAGCTAGTTAGGAGCTGTTTGGCAGTTTCAACAAAGAAAATGTATCAGGATAAAAGAGGCAGTTTGAATGTCTTTGAGATTATTTAAATAATTTTGTTTTTAAAATTTTAAATACAGCTTTGGGTTTGTTCCCTTTCAGCTAAATTCAGCCTCTCGTCTGTGTCCTACTCTTACTGTGGTGTATCAGATACCAGTTTAAGAGTGAATGATTTTACACTGTGACAATCCTAAAGAATCATAGCAGAATCAGACAAGGCAAAGTTAAAGTGGCTAATTTCAGTGTTATCTGTGTTCACTCAAATATTTAATGTACTTTGTCCTTGCAGTCTTTTGCATGTTTCTTTCGTTTTAAAGAGCTCCAGAAATAAAACTACACACAAGCAAGGCAAAGTATGTTAAAACATAATTTTACTGAGAATAATTACTATTGAAATGAAGATTGCTGGTATGTATGCTAGTAATAATTCCTACTACCAGGATAAGGAATAGAGAGTCCAAATTTAAAAGCTTATAAACTACTATATTTTATATAAGGTATTTCATGTTTCAGTATCCTTTTAGAAGTATATAATATAAGGCTTGAATTAAAAAAAGAAAGGATATTATACAATAAACATCAGCTTTTCTTCTTGTTCCTAACAGGGCAAGTTCAAAAAGAAATTGATTTCGTCATTGGCCCGAACAAAACACCTACCTTGGAAGAGAAAAGCAAAATGCCATACACAGAGGCTGTGCTGCATGAAGTTCTAAGATTCTGTAACATTGTTCCGCTGGGTATCTTTCATGCAACGTCCAAAGACACTGTTGTGCGTGGTTACTCTATTCCCGAAGGCACTACAGTCATCACAAACCTCTACTCTGTTCATTTTGATGAAAAATACTGGAGCAATCCAGAAGTGTTTTCTCCTGAGAGATTTTTGGACAGCAGCGGGCAGTTTGTCAAGAAAGATGCGTTTATTCCTTTTTCACTAGGTGAGAGTGATTCCCTCCACCGCTCCTTTTCATAAATCTAGAGATTTATAACATACAAGTGATAGGAATAAATCAGGAATGGACAGAATGATACAAAATATCCACAGTTCTGATGAAACAGCTATTTTAAAGATATTCAGTATAACACACTGCAGATTTTAGCATAATACCTATTATGTAGATGAGCTCATTATTCTATATAAGCTAACAGAAAAGACAGCATATCATCTTCTTATCTGAGGAGTCTGTACGTTTTATATTGCTACAGTACGTAAATGTTAGTTGTTTCACAATTAATAATAATTTGCTGCTAAAGTTACTACAAACAGGTGAGTTACACGACCAGCTTTCACATTTCAGGACTTAGATCAGCACCAGTAGTTGCAGATTTTATTCAGAACTGCTGTGGGGGTCAGCACTGCATTCTGTCCTCAGGAAACAGTCTGTCAGCCCTAAATCATTATAGATTTGTCTTCTGATACCTGTAAGAGTGGATAATTTACCTTACATGTGATTATCAACCTAAAAATTGACATGTTGTGTGTAAGCTAACTGCCGGGGCTACCTCTGCAGTCCCTAGAAGGCTATAGCCTTGTGTAGAGGGTGAGAGTTTACTTATCTGGGATACTCTTTCTCCCAAAAATAGAAGCAGCCAAGACAAGACAATTCCTTTGGAACAGATGCACACCATCTAAATACCCGAAGTTAGATCTGATGAAGTCAACCTTTATTGTGTATTTCATTCTGCTTCTTTTTGCCTCTGACGTTACCGGTTCCAGATGTTATCTATTCCTCTGTGTCTTCCACAACCACATTTACTCCCTCTAACTAGTCATACACGGAATGGGAACTAATGCTTAAAGGCATTATCCAGACCTGTTTCATATCTTTCTACTTACCAAATTATAGTAATTGCCAGGTAATAATGACTGTCAGTAGATGTAATTAAGAAAATAGTAGCGGACAAAGGCCGAAATTCAGTCTTTTTTTTTTTTTAAACATCTTCTGTCTAGATTGGCACTTCAAGACAAAGTGGCTAATAGCTTATCTAAATAAATGGCAGAATTGGTTACAATGGCATTTGTATAGTCAGGGGAACAAATCCTCAAAAATCTGTTTCTTGCTGTAAATTATCACCTCTCCTCTCATAGAATACTACCACCAAGTTCATACAGCTCCTCTTAGAACACAGAAATGAACATTTTTATTCATAGTAAGAGTGAAAATGTAACTGAACACATCTTAAGGTTATTTTCAAAACCTTCTTTTCAATCCAGGAAGACGACATTGTCTTGGAGAACAACTAGCTCGAATGGAAATGTTTTTGTTTTTCACTTCATTACTACAACGATTTCATTTGTGTTTTCCTCATGGCGTGATTCCAGATCTGAAACCAAGATTAGGCATGACTTTACAACCACAGCCATACCTCATCTGTGCGGAAAGACGGTGAAGAGAAGGGTCTAGATCATCAGGTGGAGCACAGTCATCCAAGATGCAGCTGAGGATCCACCTTGCCTTCTGTTTCTAAATGCGTTCATGTCAGAAGAACAAAAATATAAAGGACTTGCAGATAAATTTGATTTGTGCACAAGTTAATAGTTTCTTTTTACTTGTTTTTCACAAAAAAAACCAACCAAAACCTTCAACCAAAATAATGAAATACATCCCATATTTAAAGCTGATGTTTTCACTCCGAAAGTCTGTTTGGAATCTAACTTCTGATTCAGCTTTGAAATATTGAATTACTTAGAAAGCCATTTTACGTTAAGAGAATATTTTTATTAGCATGGAGAACATAGCTCAAAATGTTTCTACTTGGATTCGTCTGTGGAAATCTCATTTACGTTACTCCAGCTAAGCTGTTCTTTATAATTCTCCATTAAATTTACATAACTAAAAAGGTTGTAAAGGTATGTATTTAAATTTCTGTTAGTCAAAATAAACCACCTTTTCCAGTCTTGACAAATAAATTTTCTTTTAAAGCATCTTAATCCTTCCTTCTCCTTGCCCTATCTTCCCAGTTGGTCATAATTTTCTAGTCAATGAGATAACCATGTGAATTCCCTTTTAAGATCTTTTATGGCTTGCTTCTCATTTAGTAACATGTGTAAAGTGTTCAATTATTGCCATACTCCTGACAATTAGAGCAATCTTTTTTGCCAGTTTATTGCATTACCAAACACATGTCTTCCATTGCCTCCCAACACAAAGCGTTATGTAATGATTAATCTCTGCCTAAGTAATCTGGAATAAAACAGTGTTCCTGTTACCAAAGTCACATGCAACTATACTACAAGTCAAGAAAATAAGCTGCTCATGAGCCTAACCAGGGGAGAGACCTTTTGGGGACAGAGAATGGAATAGGGTGGGGAAAAACAGATTTTAAGTGGATTTTAAGCACCAGTTTTAGTCCTAACAGGTACTCTTGACTTCCGCGCCAGCTTCATTTTTCATTCGTGACAACTATTGCTTTATGATTAGTGGTAGATATTGGCCCTGCAGGAGAACCTGATACTCTAAATATGGTACGTTCAGTCCCCACCATGCAGGCAGTAGGGCCTCAGAATAGGGTTCAGAACAAAACACACCCCGAGCAAGCACCTATTCAAGGACAGGGCTGAATATTAGACCTTGCTCTTTATACAGCTTTTGCTTCAGCCTGGAGCTGCAGGAAAGTTCAAAGGCAGAAACTGGTGGGTTTCTGCTGACCTGATGTTTTCAGCTTATACAAAGTAGAAATACTTTGGCAATAGCAAAAGAGAAGGATCAAACAGAGCTAATACCAGTCCACTTATGTAACAGCCTATTGACCTAAGCAGGCCCACATTAGATTACTTGCTCTGTCTGAGGGTAGTCAGACCCACGTGTCCCTCAGAGAGCAGCTCAAACACATGTTCTTGGTGCTCTGAAGAGGGTGGACAGCTACTCCTCTTGCTGAACGGCTGCCTTTCTGTAGAGAAGATTTACGATTGAGAAAGGAGAGGAAGGAGGTAAGCTGTGCAGTGGGCACACCATGAAAGCTGAGAATAAACCACTCCTGGAAACCAGTGGGGCTTAGGAGTCAAGATTGAGGCTTCTCTGGATACCAGCATAAGTAGATGCTGGATGCTTGTGAAATGGTTAAGTAAAAATTGTGGAATCTACTGAATTTAGGTGCCTTCAATATGAAGCGATACCAAACCCAGTAGTGTGCTACAGTTCTGCATTCATGGGAATTCTTCCTATATTCCACCCTGTGCTCTTAGTTCAGACAGAGTTTTGTTAGTATCTAGGCCTGCCTTCTGGGTTGTAAGAACTCTAGGACATCCGTTGATTAAAACACAATTCAAATAATCCTAATTGAAGTTGGGGGGAGGATTAAAAAAAAAATTAAGAACCAGTTCTTGCGGGGGTTACACTCAAAATGCATCTGGCTGGTGATAATTCCCTTCTGCTGAGGTATTTTGAGATCTAACTCCTGGCTACTTTTTAATCCATCTAATGAGAACCATATTGATTATATGTCATTCTGGTTTCTAAATCAAAATGCCTTATAAAAGCCTCAGAATATCAATCTAAACTTTTACCATTATCTGCCAACTTATGGTCTCATTTAAGCAATCAATTACATTTGATAAAGTGTCTTTTCTATAAATCTATACCAGTATTAGTTATATTTACATGTTTCATTCTGTATCAACTTTTCATTATTTTCCCTCTGACTTAGAATTATCCTAATGATCCAATTTAATAATTTGAAATACTGAGATAATAGCTTTTTTCCAGTCCTCTGGAATTTCTCCATTGTATCAAGATTGATTTCTAATGAACATCAGGAGGCAGCCAGATGTTCAGAATTTCCTCGTGAGAGTTTTCTACAGCTGAAAATGTCTAGCATAGCTGGCTGCTATTTAACATTGTTTTGGGATTAAAGGTTGATATATTAACCAGTATATATTTTTCAGGTTGTAGAATTTAAGGATGAAGAAAGACATTAAGTAATATTTCAGATCGTTTCCATTTGCAGAAGTTTTTCCTATTTGGCTTTAAATGTCCTAATGTTTTGGATTGAAACAATGTGCCCAGATACTGCTGGAAAGATTTCTTGAAATTTAAGTTTTAACTTCTCCATTTCTGTTTATTAATGTAATTTATTTCACTCTCAGTTTCACCATATTTCTTTATATTATATTGTGTTTATAAATCCCTCCAGTATTTATAGTTTTCTCATTTTTGTTTTTTGCAAAGATAGCTCTTTGAATTCATGATGATAGTTTAGAACTGGAAGCACTGTTTCTACATACAGGTATATCACAACCACAACAAAAAGCTCTCCTGTACCTTCTCTGTAACTCCACTGCTGTCTAGGAAGGCAGCGAAGGACTTTTTGCTGTAAATGTAGCTAAAAAGGCATATCCAGTTTGTCTTTGCTGCTCTCAATTGCTGTGCAATTTTGAATCATTGTTTTTTCTAGTTTGTCCTGGAAAAAATCCACTTCAGTCTTTTCTTCCTGAAATTATTACAAAGCTCTTTGCACTATTTTTCGGTCTTGTTCAGTATCTGTAAATGCAGACCAGATTCAGCAGTCTTCCCTAAGGAGTAAGAATTTTAGGATTAAGACTTGATTTTATATTCCTTACTTAATTATTTCAACTTCTCCTTGAGCAACAACTTCTTGTCTTTTCTGAGTATAATCACAGAAATTCTGCTAATTGGAGGAGAGTATAGGCAACTCACTTTTGTATCCCATTCAAAGTTCTGCACAGCCAACTACAGGGTAATACCAGTAGGAAGATTATGACCTTCTGTACGTTTCTCCTATATCTATTTTCTTAATGTTGGCTCTGGTTTTGTGTACTTGCCTTAAATCAGAAACTCTAGAAATGGTTCTGTGACTTTGCTCTTTCGTGCCATTTCCATACCCTGAGAGTGAGTGCTTTCTTCCCTATTTGTCAGACAGTCTATTCCCAGACCTACTCTTAAAGTCAAGTCTGGGCCCAGGGCAGTGCACCTTGCTATCCAGCAGCAGATTTCCATCTTAACACTGATGCAAGAGCTGCAGTCAGTACCACCCTCAGTACCTTTCCTCTACACCAGGTTTTCTTGCTAAGGAAACTTTGATATACTCCCAAGTGGGAGAGTAATTCTGCATCCACAATACAAGCAGTGCTGATAACTAATACTGCAGTACTACACAGGATGATCTGCTGGGCACTGACTTTACACTGAAGGAATCAAAGTTATAAAATAGTAATTCTGAAATAATTCAGTTGATTTACATTATACATTCACAGTACCATCTATTCATTCCACAGAGTATGTTTTTGACCTCCTGTGGGCCAGATCCAATATCAATAGATGTAGGTCTTCCCTTCTGGACTCTGGCCTTTTTGGATGTGTCCAAACATAAATTCAGATGTCTATGAGCCAATGACATCAAAACCAGGTATAGGATCAGGGAAATCCATATTGAAAGGCTGTAATCTTCTGGAATGCCACAAGGTACTTCTGATTTATAAGCTGACCAAACAGTACGTAATCATATCAGGGCAGCATGTCGGTCCAAGCTAATGTGCTTCTATTCAGAAAGATTTATTATTTCAGACTTGGTGATACACTGGCACTGTTAGACAGTTTTTGGATAAGCTGGAGTCTCAAGCATGTCTCCAGAATATACACCACAGGAATGTACTGTAGAACATACTGGCTAGTGACGCTGTCGAGACAATGCATTTGCTTGTTTTACCAAGCACATGATTAAGTGACTGGATTACAGTCTACAGTTATCTAAACAGAGAACAAAAAGATGATAAATGACCTCTTCAGTAAGTAGAAAACAATATAAATAGATGTCAGGATGAAATATCTCTAAACTAGGAAACAAGTGAACACATTGTACAGCTTTAGATGAAGAATCAGGTAACTAGCAGTGAGGATAGTTACAGAAATGTAAAAATCCATTATCAGACCTTTCTTCTCTGCTCTGTTTCCGATTTGCACTGTCTTCAGCATGAGAATTAAACTACATAAATTTACAGCAGTCGCTCCTGTCTCAATAAAATTTACTGTTCTCTCTGAACTCCAAACCTCTGTTAGCTATTCAAGTGTTAAAGCAGCCTGAAGTAATCTAGCAAGCAGATCTCTTCTTGATTTAATATGTTGTTCTGCTACACAATTCTGATTCAGACTGAATAGTGAAAATTAATTACTAATCTGTCTCATTTTCTGCCACTCTACTCTGCTCCAGTGACACTTCACCTGGAGTACTGCATCCAGCTCTGGAGCCCCCAGCACAAGAAAGACATGGACCTGATGGAGTGGGTCTAGAGGAGGGTCACAAAAATGATCAGAGGGCTGGAGCACC
>WUAM01000332.1:3598533-3614501 GCA_024336885.1 Actenoides hombroni
AGGGGTGAAAATAAGATTATGCAAATTTTGCAACAAAGCAGTGAATGGGAAAATATAAGGATTAAGGATAAACAGGGGAAAAAAATAATTTCTCTTTGGAAGAGGTAGATGGAATGATGAAAGCACATGGTAATATACCCAAATACAGGGGACTATTCAAAAAGAGTTTGAGAGGTAAACTCCCAGTAGAAATTGTTCTGTGAAGGTACAGACATGCATTTTCATAAGCAGCTAGAGGTCTGAGGTGTTTTTTTGACACTGGGCCTTATAATTCAAACCCTTTGCCTAATCAATATCAAATTAAACTTCTGTTCTGGAAATATTATGCCTTATTCTGTCCTTTCATACAATACAATTTGAGGATCAGCAGAGTCTTCCATTTCTAGATTATCCCTTTAGATATTTTTGAAGGCTGTCAACTAACTCAATGTTGATGTGATTAGAATTAGGCAGAACCCATACTCAGAGTGGTCATTTTTTAGGAAGACTGCCAGACTTCAGGAGACATTACGTTTGCTACATTCTTCTGAATAAGTAACATTCCAAATAGATTAAATCCATTAAAATAATGGAGCCTATCAGGAATGTGCAATCTAATCCAATAGTTTACTATTACTGCAGCAGATGGCTGCTTGCCTAAAATTTCACATGTAATATATACCAGCCTATAGTAATATACCAAAAAATGGAATAAACTATTTATTCCCTTGTTGTTTTCAAGTGCTGACTTCCTTTTCTATGCTCATACTAAAAATCTTAAAAGAAATATTTCTACTTTGTATAAACTATGACTTAGCAGAAGCATAAGAAAATATTACATATTAAAAAAAAAAAAGATCAGCTTTTTACATTATGTTCATTTGTTAGGATGCTTAACCACATTAGTCCCACCATTAGCATCTATACAACTGGGTCCATGCTATATGCCTCATGGACACTCTCATACCCTCACTAAAATGAGGGAATAAAGGATGGCTCAATTGTTGTTCAGGTCCTTCACTAATACAGATAAACCAGGTAGGGTTTCATACCTGTAAGAAATAAAAGTTAGGTAATAGAATCATTATGGTTAAAACATAAAGAGTTCCTATTATTCTTAGGTAATTAAGTTTCCTTTTTTGCTCTTGGTTGGAAGCACAGAAGTTACTTTTTAAAGGTCCTTCAAGGCATCTTCAGACCTTGTTCCACAATAAGATCTTTTACGTTGTATGTTTACTGTTTCTCTCTCAAAGGATGTACAGTCTAAGCTGTCACAGTATAGAGGGAAATGCAGCATACCTTAATATTGCATTTACTTTATCACAAATTGTAGATATAGTCTATAGAATATTCAAGTTCTGCACATCATAATGAATGTCATGATTATATATTTGAAAAGAGACTGTAAGAACAATTCATTGTTGATTGCAATAAAACTCAGTGCTACGGGCGAAAATTTATCTAAAAATCCCCACTTGCTTTAACTCATCCTCTTTGTATGTATTTCAATTATACCACCTTCAAAAGCATCCCACACCTCCCAGTGTCTTAAGTATGCACTTTCTTAATATCTAGAGAGGACCATATAGTTTGACAAATTTTTAAAATATAATAAGTTTTAGCAAACTAACTTTAGATGATCGTATTTTTTTAAAGCATTCTGGCTGCTGCATTTCCATTTATTCATAAGCTGACAACTAGACAGAATCTTAACTCTGGCTGAGCTTCAAAACCTTTCCTGTTTGTTTTCAAAAGGATATAAGCTCTCTCCCTCAACTAATAAAAAGACTACGCCTGATGGGAGACATATTACCAGTTAAATACTCAGTAAATGAAAAGCTTTTAATATTCACTGACAGAGCAATTCAGTTTACACATCCCATTCCTGTTGTTTGAACCTTATTCACATTTTCGTATTGGTATTTAAACTGAATCATATCAATCTCATCTCCAGTCCTAGTTTTTAAAAAACAGGTCAAGAAAATACCTCAGGAAGTTATGCAGTTCACTTATTTGACCCAGTAAGGTGGGTTTTTTGAAAGCTGTTTTTCAGACTTTTTTTTTTTTAATGATTTTCAAAGATTTCCTTAATATTCCAAGGCAATCTATTTCAGTGAGTCACTGCCCTCTCAATCCTCACACAACTAGCTGTGTTGAGCCTGAAATCTTCCCTCTTGTAATCTAAAGCCGTTACTTTTTGTCCTAAACACTATGAACACTGAAAGCACAATGCTGATTACGTTGCTCTTTGAAATAACCTTATTAAGTATTTAAAACCTCAGAATATCTCATTTAAGTCTCAATTTCTCTAGACTCAGAAAAATCTCTTAAATGAATTTTACCTTCCTCCTTCTCTTTAGGCCACGTCTATCATATTTCTCATCAGTCTCACTGGTCTGTACTGGAATTCTGCAATCCATCCAATGGACAGATAGTTTTCCTGGGGTGTGACACATGACATTTGAAATAGTACTTTTGTAATGCCTGATTTATGATGAACAGAACAAAATTATTGCAAACCCATTCTCAAAGATAAATAGGAGGGCTTCTTAATTCACTTCTTTGACTGAGAGAAAGCTTAGTTAATATATGAGTCAGATAAATTGGCAATACCACAGAGATTAATAAATTGTAGTAGGATGAAAGTCATGATAAAAGAAAGAGGGATATACCAAGTCCATTTGAATGACTACATAGAGGAGTAAGTTTTCATATCTAACTGGCATCGGTGGCAGAGTCTGCAGCCTGCTCCCCATGCAGGGGAGTAATGTAAGTAATGTCATGCTTACCCTTTGGATTTTTGATATAATACTTCCATTTTAAGATAAGCATTAGTCTTTGTTTTCTATGCAAGTAAAATTAAAAGGCTTTGATCTCATTCAAGGTGCAAAGGGTTCTGCTGATCTGGAGAGATGAGTCAGAAGTGACTCACCACCTGTTTTTTGGCAAGATATTTAGAACATGGACAAATCACAAGGTGAATGGTAGGAATCATTGGAACTCTATGCTTTCTTACTATTATTTAAAGGCTCCACTGGTTTAATGTTACACATTTTTGTTCTTCTGAAGCCTCACAGATAAACCAGAAGGCAGAACATTTCTCCTCTGCATGAGATTTTTACTCTCTTGAGATTTCCACAGATGGTAACGTTCTGCCAGGTAATACAGCCTGGGTAGAAGAACCTATCAGAGACACCAGTTGCTGTCATCTGTGATATCTTGAAGTATAGGAATCAGCAGATGACTCTGGGTGTACAGATTGAAAAAGAAACCTTCCAGTCAAACATTTCTGATCGTGTTGTGCCCTTCTGGGTGCCTGTAGTGCCACACAGAACCAAGGAAGTGCCAATCACTTAAAAACAGTAAGCACCCATTACTGAGTATCCTGACTGTATCACAACAATGGCATTTAAAGTCAGCCAGTTTCTGGACAGATATTTCAACCTCAGTCCCACAGGAAAACAGTTTCTTCTTTACTGGAACCACCTTCTATAGCTGAATGCTATTCTCAACAAAACAAGGCATTGCTAGTTACTTTACTTCTTTAGAGTGTTGCAGATAACAGAAATGAGACTAACCAAAAGTGATATTTGAAGTCTAGGCCAGAAATATCTTAGAGAAGCGAGAGTAAGCAATGGACAACACAGCCACTGAGAGATTGGTCAGTTGTGCATCTCTTAGCTGGATTCAGAAGGATGTGGGGGATGTACACCAAGCCAGGAGGGTCACTGCCAACTAGAAACTCAAGTGCACTGGAATATTTATCCTGTAACAGCTTAGTCCATAAGCTTTCTTCCCTCTTTCCTCTGAAATACAAGATGTTATTCTTGCTCATTTAGCAGAGGACAAAGGTACTAATTAATTGCTTATGGCCCTATTAAATTAAGATCAGATAGGGGCCAGTTAACAGTTGTGTTCTTTTGCCAGCTATGTCTCTGAGAATCCGCAGTATGATTCTTAAACTTAAAGGCTTACTTCAGAAGATATTTAAAATTCTTCATTGCAAGAATGAAAGCAATTCATTACCTCATTTGCCTTAATGCAGATATGAGGAAGCACATTGTCCAGAAACACAGTTCTGAAGAAAGCTGGAGGAAAAAAAGCAAGATAAAACACTGCCTTGATCATACTTTTTGTACCTCATTTAATCAACTTTGTCTATTTATTTTCTCTCATCTAATCTTTATTGGCCACAGAAAGATCAATTTTCTTAAACTTGCATCACAACCTAATTGTATCATTATTAGCAGTATAATTTAATTTTAATTCCTATTTTAATTTAATTTCTAACAATCCAAATATTCTGACTTACCAAAGATACCTTGTTTCTTCATTCCTTTGAAGACAAGGAATTGGTTTGAAAAAATAAACAGCATTTTTCTTCTGGATATGAACATATCTTTTATCTGTATGTGTGTGCCATCCTTAATGTCTCCTTTCTAATTCTTATCACATAAGCTAATTCCATCCTTTTACTCCAAAATATGTCACACTCACCAGCCCACAAGACACTTCCAATTCTGTGCCTTTGACACTTTCTTAAATGTCTTTTTTGGACAAAAGAGAAAGTACTGCCCTGTGAATGCTAGTGCTACACACTGGATTACCTCCAATCCTCTGTATAGCTTTAGAGGCAGCAGAATCCCAGCCTCAACTATGCCTGCTCAGGAGGAAGCACTGAAGCTAAAAGTGAGCTCTTGAATTCTGTTAGCTCCTTTTGGTGATTCACCTGAGGCTGGCTGTGGTTAAAATGGACTGCAAGAAGTACAGAAAAGGAATGGTTTAAGCACAGATCAAATCAGGTCTTTAATTAACTTTGTTAATCTGGACTTACCTTAAGTAATGTTACAACGGTCCTTTCATTTTGAATTTCAGACTCACCATCTAATATTGTCATGGAAGAGGATGCAAGTCATTCACTTTGGCTAGTTTAGCACCACCATAACATCCAGAGGTCTCCAGAGGCATGGGGGTAATTAGGTCCTCACAGAAAACTTTGTAATCTAGTTCTGTATGCACTGTATGCACAAGAGCAAATAATCCACCATACATTGGAAAAGAAGGCAATGAGGAGATGGGAGACTCTTGACAGCTGAAGATTTTACTTAAACCTGAGAATATTGTCCATAAAAGGCATATCTAGTGCAGCAGCACAAACTTCAGCACAGGCTAATTCTGCCTACTTCTTGAGGAAAAAAAAAACCCAACTGCGAGTGTTGTTTTAGACAGTATTTTAAGTGTGTTCTTCTGCGTGCTGTTCTTAGCATCCCTTGGTAGCTATGAAGTACGATCACAGATTGAAATTGGTTGTAATTTCTCAGTGGGCTCTTCCCAGTATATGAGTGCTAAGCCTCAGACAGACAGACAGTACTGTTGACAACAGCTCGATCAACATTCCAATGACCCTCCATTGCTGTTTCAGAAAGATTAAGACACCTTCAGTTACAGTTACAGCCACTTCTGCAAACATGCCCTGGACCAACCTTTGATGGCATTAGTACATTCTCACCTTGCTCTCAGAGCAACAGTCACATAGTATGTACACATAAATAACAGACATTTTAAGGTGGATTTTTGAATACACTCATAATTAAACATATCTTTGAAGTAAGCCATTATAACTTGAAAATATCTAATTGGAAGTACATATTAGCATTATAGCTTATTAAACACTGAGGTTTGCTACTTGTTTCTCTAATTTTAAAACCGCTTCTGGATTTCTTAAGAGTTTAAGGGGAACTTGAGATAAAGTTGCTGGCAAAGTTGTCACCAGATATAAATGCTACCAATGCTTTAGTAAAAGATAAAATGTTATTTTTACTGGTCTTATTCTTTCTTTATATTAGTTTTTTAATAATTTTTTTTTTGAGGAAACTCAATAGAAAACATGTCATATAGCAGTAGCTTCAGACAAGCTCATTTTCACCTTTTTTCAGTCAAAGCAAAATGAAACTAAACAGTATTAAAGTGATTTTGTTCTATATACAAACACATAGGCTAAACACAAAATGCTGGGAATACAGCACACTGAAACAAGCACAATTTCTGTAGTCTGCAAAGCATCTGTTAGGAAAACATACAAACAACCAATGTAAAATACAAGTGAATGATCAATAAGTGCCAGCCTCAATAGTGCAATATTTTATTCATGGCAGAAATATTTGGTTGTAACACTGCTCGTGTCACCAAAAATGCAGTGATAGTAATAATGGCAGCAAAGGGGGATTTGGCACCGAATATACAAAATAGTAAAAGCACATCCCAGTGGTCTTCTAAATGGAATAACACAAAGCTTATTAGTGGAAAATAAAAAATAATTCCTTTCAGTTATTTAAACTGGCCAATCAAAGAGAAGAATAAAACTTTGTTTGTGTAAAATAGTGCAATACAATTTACACAAGGTTATTTTAGGAACGTTACCTTTTTTCCAAGTCAGCTGGTATAAATGTAAACACAAACATGCTAGACACCTTTAGCAACTTGCACGCACGTGCATTTGTTTTTATTCAATTCAACTGCACAGCATATAAATGCTTAGTACTAAAAGGTGCATTTTTAAAACTAGCTTTATCTGTGGCTTGCTTACATACTTGTAGCCTAATTTATGCTCTTTTTTTCAGTTGCATTTTTTGCTTTTGTTTTTTTAAACCAGACCTACAATGGTAGTGTTCCTAAAAATACATTTGTGTCGAATGTCTGAGTGTATTGTTTAAAAACTCAACAGTCTAAAATGTAATAGAATACACTGATGTTTACCTTACTACTAGGCTTCACACTAAGTTTTGACATTCTGCTTTCCATGTGTCTACTTCAGGATGTACATCAAACTTGAAGGTAATATAAGCTATGTGTGTGATGGGAGAAAAAGTGTGGGGCACATTAAAATACACTAGCCATTTCTGAACAGTAGTTTATGTCTTTTTAAAAAATAATTAAAAAAAAAAGAACAAAACAACCAAACATTTTAATTCTCCTAAAGTTTTACATACAAAGAGTAAATGAAATATGATCATATTTCCTTGAAATTTAATACCAGAAATCAGAAATTGATGCAAGATAAAAATCTATGATGTGGTTGGCTTGCTTTTAAACAGGAACCTGAGTAAGGGCAAGAAATACAGCATGACTAAAAGAATACAATTCCTTAATAATTTAAGTAGCTGAACAGGTTTTTAATGTTCTACCACAAAGCAGCAAGGCAACAGATGATAATGGCCTTGTATTCAATGAATTATCATGAACACCCACTGCAAACCTGAATATTTTCTGCAAAAATAAAACATCAGATTACGCACAATAATAAAAAGCATCAGAAAAAGATGCACCTGGATATTTTTCTCTTTTTAACCACAAATATCAGAATTCAGCATTTATGTCACAGTCCTTGAACAGTTGCTCTGAGATGACTACATTAAGCACACTACTGCACTAAGTAGACACCCCACAACAGGCTTGCACTGCAACAGTAACATAGTTTTCATATAGGCACAAACTTCTTCCTCATTCATGTTCAAAAACAACATGAAATGAACAACTCCTGGCAATATTAGAATTCATCCCACGTTTCCTTGTTAGCAAAAAGTTCTTGCCGCTTTGGTAATTGAAGTCACTGAATGTTTTTAAAAATTGCAGGTACCTCGAGGAAAAGAAGAGTTCCATACTCAGCAAGGCAGCATTATATCAGGATATTTTATACCAACTAAGGCATAAAGAACTTTGCATCAGGGTATACAACACTCAGTCTCTGAATAAAGTTTCATATTGTGTGGTGAAAGTGCATAGGAGTGGGATTCCACTAGAGCAGAAAGAATCCTCTCACAGTATTAAGGCCTTTCAATTTGATATGAACTCTGTCGGGCTAAAGTCAGCAGAGTGAGGAAAAAAAAAAATAGGCTGTCATCATACTGGACACCACTGAAGCTTTCTTAGAATGTCTTGTCTTCTCCTAGTTGTCGCTCATCTTCTTCATCAGCTTCTTCAATAACCTGAATTTCATCTGCTTGAGGTAAAGATGAGATCTCAGTCAGCAGTTTAGCTCCGTCAGGTTTACTTTTCTCTTCCTCTTCAATCACTTTCTTCCATATTTGATGATTTTCACTGAGATGGTGTATTAGCTGGCAAAATATTCGTCTACCTTTTTTTCTTTGAGCTTCTGTAAAATTATAAGCATATTTGATTGTGATTGAGATTGAGTTCAAATAAATTGCATTTTACAAATACAAAACCAATGGCATGCTGTGAGAGAGGTATAAATTTGAGCAAAAATCGTGGATGCTCATTCGGAATATTTAAATATTGATGTGGAAAAGGATAACAGGGAGTTTGTTTCAAATTGCAAGTCTCTTGGTATTAACAACAAATTATTAAGATAGTACAATTTATGAAGCATCAGCATCACAAAATCTACAGTATTTGTACCATACGATTTCAACTACCATCGCTGTGTCTGAATCTATTAAATGACAACCACACGTGCCAACTGAAATACAGAAACTTACTTAAAATAAGATCATCTTCCATTTCTTCATCATCACTTTCCAACCGTGCTCCATCATCATCTTCAGTACTTTCTGTATCCTCCTCCTCTTCATCAACCCATTGCCCTGGAAGCAACCCGGCTGCATTGTACGAATTACAAAGGGGGCCAACTATGTGAGTGATGAAAGATTCCTGCAGTTTTGCAAGCTGTGGAGAAGAACGATCCATGAAGGGGCTTATAGGTAATCCAAGACTTGCTTCTTCATCACCCTGATAAAGAAATCAAAAAAATTATCAGAACTTCTCACAGAATTAACTTTTACTTTAAGGATTACTTTTAAGAACAAGTAAACATCACATGGATTGTATCTTTATAGAGGCAATAACAGTATAGACTAAGTGAATGAAAATGTAATTAGGCCAATTAAAAATAAAGACACATTCTGGCTCAGACTTGCATAGCCCAAAATCTCTGCTGCAAGATACCCTTGTGCATGGATGGAGACCTAGTTCTATTGGAGCTGCTATTCTTCTGCTTTTACAGGACAGCTTCAAGGTAGGTATTTTACTTCCATTGCTGAGCTGATGAACAGAGAAAATGGGAAAGTAATCAGCTAGAGTAAGGCATTCTGGTAAATGGCTTCCCCCAGAAGTCATAGAAGAATGAAATTAACTATAACATCCAGAATACAATGGTTTGGGTTTGGGTTTTTTCCCATTTCATGAACTGGAGAAGAAAAAAATTGAACAGTTACTGATACGCAGCTCTGAGTTATAATCACTTAGCTCAGAACTTCTGTGGACCTGATAGTTTTATGAGAAAGTTCTTCCTAAAGGAGCAACTTACAATACTAAGGTTTTACAGTAAGTATAGGCACTTTAGATTATTACTGCTATTGCTTTAATCTCCCAAGTGATTTTGTTGTTTGTTTTTATCTTCCTAGTTTGAAAAATAGTTTTCAATCCTTGATTGTTGTCTCATAAATATTTAACTCCTCAGAAAGTTGACTACAGAAAAATAGCAGTGTAGAAATAATAGATACACTTGAGGGGGATTATAGAAGATGTAAATGTAAAAATAGGCACCAAATTTTCAGTCTTTTTTTTTAGCTACTCTTGATAGGATTATTTATCAAAGTTCCACTTTAAAAATCTTATTTATATTTTAATACTGTTAGCTACTTATGTGTATTTTTGATATTTAATTTTAAAAGTTTTGAAATATCTTCTGCCTAATATTGGAAAAATGGACAAGCCTGGCATGGAGCTTGTTTTCAAACTTCAACAGAATTGACAGGAAGTAAAAGATGATATTAATATGCTATCTATAAAAATAAATTTTCAGTATCCAGAAAGTGAAGATGGAAGTACCTTTTTGGAAGACTTAGCACAAGGAATAACGTTTAACATAGTTGTACATTTGGTAATGCAAAGACTTGATCATCTGCCTGTCATTAAAAAAAAGTACATTACACTTTGCATACCCACCTGTTCATAAAATTCATTAACAATGCCTTCTGTCCATTTCAGATGCAGCTCTCTAACTTTTGCTGGGCCATTAATATCTGCCAGTTTGATACATATTTGACAGGCCAGCAGGCGATCGTTTTCATTGCTCCATTCTATACCATGACTGTTGATATCATTTACCTAGATTGAGCACATACATTTTTTAAAATTAAGTTAAATCTATTAATCAATATTTCATTTTTGCCAGGCTTTGCAAAATAGACATTTGCATTAATTTTTCTATATAATATTTTGTCTTATGTAGTTAAAAAAAGTCATTCACTATCTCTCAGAAGTTGGAAATATGAGGTATGATGGAGGTCTCCTGTGGGTCCTATGTCACATTTGTCTGGCTTATTATTCAATCTACAAAACAATTTCTAGTTGGTTTGTACAAATGAAATATTTTCATTTCTTTAGCAACTTAAATAGTATAAAAAACTTTAAATTCAAGTTATTAATACTACTGACCAGCTCAGTGCAGACACTAAAATGTAACAAACCTTGGCATTAAATTCTGCAAGGAAATCAAAATGCTTCTTGAGATCTGTGGCAAGGATTGCTTCAATCACTAAGAAACGAAAACGCTTGAATTCTACATGATCAAGGTTTGTTAAAAAGTTGTATTCTGGTCGTGACAAGAAAAGATTCCAGGCAGAAGCAGCATGGTGATTTTCTAAGACTGATCTGTCATTGTAGAGAACAGCCTACACACAAAAAAAGAGAGGGGAAAAAAAAAAAAAGCAAGTCTTATACAAGTTAAGTACAAATTAATTTCCCAATTTCTTAAAGGCTACAGCAGGGATACAGAACAGAAAAATTGTCATTATTCTGATTTCAGACACAGACAAATAGTTTTCTGGTTAAAGAATTTCTTACCTGAGGTGCATTTGTAGCCACTAGAAAAGCATTTGTACGACCAGGATGATCATAATCGTGCATGGCAGCTGCTACATATAAAGCCATCAATTCCAAAGCAGGAATGTTTGATGCCAGACAGCCATAACTTTCATCAGTAATAGAACAACTCTTTGAAGAAATATAGCTGACTTGAACAGGGGCAATACTACTGCCTTCATCTAAGAAAATTGAAAATACAAACCCAAAATATTTTTACAACAGTATTTATTCATGTTTTTAATACAATTTAAATGACTCGGTGATCTAGGAGGTCCTTTCCAACCACAATTATTCTGTGATTCTATGACTCAGCCAGATACTATTGCAAACATAATCTTAATATAATTATCCTTGTAATTGTGAAGCTGACTACTCGGCAAAGAAAGACACTTGAAAAAAAACCCCAAAAGTCTTACTATTGTGCACAGAAAACCCAGAAATTTTGAAGACAAGTTGAAAAGCTAGTAAGTCCTAAATTTGTCATGGCCACACTGGTTGCACAAAAGGGTAGATGCAAGTCTTACAAATACAGAAAAAGCTTCAGCTGTTTTATGCCATTACACAAGGAGGGCAAAGTCCCACAGGACATTGTGGAGCCTGCTAGAAGTATCCCAAATGTCAAGTCTCCAGTCACAACCCTTTTAACACTTGGAGAAGAAAACGCAATAGGGTGCAATCAGTGGATATGGACAAACTTGGAAAAAGGTGCTAATTAGTAAGGAAGACATAATACATACTGTAAGATGTTTCTGTACAGTTTATAAATTACTTCTTAAAATTACAGCCCTTTATTTTACTGTATATATAAAATGGAGCTCTTGGAGAGTGCTTGATTTCCTCATTTTATTTTACATAAATACACACATTTTCATATAGAATAATTATGAATGTAGAATAATTTATAGAATAATTATGCTTTACTTACAGTATACATTTAGAATAATCATTCTTTACTTACAGGATATGTTTTAGTAAAAACTACAAATCTAAATTTAAGAGTTAATTCCATAAAGTCACAGACAACACGAAAGCAAGCTTCCTTAGAACTAATACTTTGAAGTCTTTATTTCTCTTTCAGGGATGCTCTTATGCAGTTGCTGTTAGTGGAGTCACTTCAATGCCTGAACGTCCGTATGTGATGCCTAATACAGAATTCTGAAATACTCATTTTTGCACTAAAATCATTAAGGAGAACTTCAATTAAGTTAAATACTTTGACTTTGGTATTTTTTTTTCTTTGATCTATTTAATTTCCCAATAAAGTTAAGAAACATTAGTCTAATGTATTTCAAATGGTAAAAATACGCTGACTAGCTTCATTCTGCACAGGAAATTTATGAAGTGAAGCTGCATTCTTGGCTAGCAAACTAACCACTGCTCGTCTCATACATTTTCTAGAAATCCACTGGATGGTATTTCTGATGGTGTGTACTAACATTGGGCTATTTCTACTGCCTTATATTAAAACACAAAAAAAACCCACAAATATTTGAATGATAAGGATCATTAGATATTCTCTTCCAGGGTGATTTGTTTTAGCTATTGTAGGTTCCTTGAAATATTCTTACAGGAAAAAAAAGAAGAAAATAACTGATGTGAATACATACCCATATCACTTGCCATTATGTGCTCATTATGAATCTGCTGAAATCCAGGAATGGGCCGTGTTGTCAGGTACCACACTGCATGAAGAACATCTGTGGCATGTATACGATTGTGATCTGAAAATTATCAAAATAAAATTAAAAATGTCATCTGAAATACAATATAAATACATTATAAATATGATCAGAAGGAAAATAAAGAAAACAAAAGTAATGTAATGTACCAACTTTACTATAAGGGAGATTTTGATTAAAAATCAAGCAAAAATTGCATCTCAATGGTTAGTAGAGGCTATATCACTCAGACTTTTTAAGAAACAAGTTAGATAAACGTCCAACATCCTCTAAGCATACTTCTTCCTACCTGAGAGTCAGGAAGGAATTAAGCAGTCTTTTAAATTAGTGTTGGTGAGCCACCAGCACTGCCTCCAGCCCCACACCCACCAGCCCCTTGGTTGGTGCCAACATCTGTGACACCCGCTGTGGGCTGTGTGTGCTGGGCTGTGGGTTTTGTTTTGTTGTATTCTCCTATAAATTTGGCTGCCTTAAAATTTCTGTTAAATGAACAAATACTCTCCTATTGACATCGGTATGTTTGATTCAAGTACTCATTCAAATTCTTTAGTATTATATGCATCCTACATATTAACAAATTTCGGTTTGGAGCCCACCAATTTTTTTGCTGCAATTCATTACATCCGTTCTAAATTCCGACAAATGTTTTACTTAAAAATATACTAAATTGAGGCATTGTCTGTGTCTGTATTAAACATTAAACTGACACACACGCTAAAGGAGATACACTGATAGGAAAGAAACCCACATGTAACTGTAACAGTACTTACAGGGAATATCTCGGTAGCCATTTTCTAGTGCACAGAAGTAATTCATGAATTCTTGAGTTGGGATTTTGAAAATTTCAAACAAACCAGTGTCTTGGAACAAGGTATAAGTTACCTAAATATATATGAAAATGAATTTTAGTCCAAAAAATATACCTAAGCATATTCTGCTTTTTCAGCTTTAAAAATATTCCTGTTTTTTAAATTTTGCTTGCTGATAGGGATGCAAATTACTGAAATCCATTAAAGATTATCTGAAAACTACTGTCAGAGAGATATGTTTAATGACTTTTTTTTTAGCACAGAAATGTGGCTTTTCGTCATCCTCTCAAATACAGAATAAAAGCTTCAATTTATTTACTGATAAATTCTATGCACAACTGATTATTTTTAATAACATTCTCCAGAATGTTCATAATGTTAAAGAACTCGTGCTTTATTCCAATAGTGACCTAAAAAGAAGAAATCTATATTCTTGCTTATTATCCAAAAATTCAAATTAGTTAATTATAGTAGCAGAGCCATTAATATATAAAAAAAAAATCACAAATAAACAATATTGTATTTATTTTTTAGACTAGGAGAAATCCTATTTCTTTTATTCCTTATGTCTTGGGTATTTTTAACAAAGCTAGCTAGAAAATGAAAAAGTATTTCAAATATACTTGGAGTACCTTCACAGGGATATATTGTGCAAGTATATTATGGTTTACAAGTAGAACTTCATGGCTACAAAGATCTTACCCCCCTAAGACCACAAATATTAAGTAAGCTTTAAAAACAAGTCACTGCTACTCATTTCTGTCACTCCTTTCCCAGGCCCTTGAACGTTCTGAAGTGTGGAAGCTGCTCAAAGGAACGTAAGAGCAAGATGAGGGGACATCCCTCCTTCCACCTGTCCCAACCATTCCCCCTGCACATACCAAATCTGAGAACCTTACAACTGATGATGGTAAAAGACAGTTTTTAATTGGCCATTAAGTTCAACATGTATGATATGTTATCAGATGCTTACAGCAGAACAGACAAAAGGACGGGGGTAGGAGGAGAAGAAGGCCAAGTGGAACACACACACACACAAAGTCAGGAAGAGCTGATACAGAAATACTGGTAGAGTTAAGTAGAAATGTACACACTTAAGAGCTCAGAGGTTTGAACTATCCCCTAGATTGCACACAAATGAAATGCAAGGTACTGTGGATTGCAGAGTACTAGTACACTACAGGAAAAACGGCGCTCAGAAGTGGATTGTGGCATTCTAGTCTGTACATCAACAGTTGTCACTAACTGAGGTGACAGAAGACCTGAAAACATTTGATCAAACAACACTATTTGAAGATTTGAAAATATCCAGAATACTGTGTATTATGAAAGAAAAGACAGTGACTAATGACAAAAATGACATTGTTCTCATTATTTTTTCCTGTCTTCAGTAAAGGTGCAGGCCCATGGTTCCAACTGTACCTGAGAGCTTCTAACCTGTTTCCTTCCCTCCAGCTGACTGTTCCTAACTACCATGGAACAAGAAAAAGATGCATTCTGCTTCACGGTAGGAATCCAAGATACTGGCCAATAAAAGTATTTTCTGGTCCGAGCAGAAGCAAATCCAGCTTGTACTATAGCTCCACGATTGCTAAATCCAGTATAAAGAAAGAGACAGAAGCATCCAGATGACACTGATGAATGGGAGAGGCTGGGGAAGAGCAAACAGGGTCATACTTCTGCACCTGCCAGTATAATATACTTATATATGAATATATATAATATACTTCAGCACCTGGCTTCAGCATAACATGAAACTGCAGAGAAGAGCTTAGTAATAAATCAGAAAGAGATAGAAGGGATACTACATGCAGAAATCAGCATGGAAAAAAAAAATCCCATTGTTTGTAGGATCAAGAGGCAAAAGACTGCCTAAAAGATCACTTCTCTTCCCCCACAGGTGTAGCTCTGGCAGAAATATTTTACTGAAATAAAGAAAAAAGAAACGGTTGACAAACAAGGCAGTAATTCTAAAAGCAGATGACAATTTTTCATAGGAAATGACACATTACTACAAAACCTAGTAAGTATGAAGCTAACCTATTTTTACATTGAGAATAAAATTCAGAAAATTTGGAGCAAGTTGTCTGTAAATAAATCACTTTTTATGGTTTACAATGAGATGGAGCACATGAGAAATTACATTTCTACTTTTCAAGTTAGCATTCATATATATACTGACTGCAAAACTTCTTCACGGTTTAAATAAAACATCTAATAAGGACAACAGCTTCACACTCCCTCCCTCATATCAAAAAGGACAACAAACCTGGCTAAGGATCCTTCCAGACTGGTCTCCCATTTCTTGTACAAGGTCAAAAATTTGGAAATTCCAGTTGTTCATCCTCTTCATTAGTGAATCATGGTCTAATAGCATTGTTTCTAATGTGGGACTCTGCTCCACCTGTGTGAGAGGAAGATACTTTGTTATTTCTAAAACAGCAATGAAAAAGAATGTCAGTTCTATTGCCAAAAAAAAGCTGTGAAATCATTACTGAATTTATCGAATGATGCTGTAACTACAGCTATGAGAAAATCATAGACTCATACAACAGACTGAGTTAATGTAGTTCCAACCTCCCTGCTGTGGGCAGGGCCACTTTCACTAGACCCC
>WUAM01000332.1:3614983-3679743 GCA_024336885.1 Actenoides hombroni
GGTGCTCCAGCCCTCTGATCATTTTTGTGACCCTCCTCTAGACCCACTCCATCAGGTCCATGTCTTTCTTGTGCTGGACGCAGTACTCCAGGTGGGATCTCATGAGAGCGAAGTAGCGTGGCAGAATCACCCCCCTTATACTGCTGGCCACGTCTCTTTTGATGCAGCCAATCAAAAATCAATAGTACAAATAGCACAGTTAAGGGCTTGCTTGACTTTTCACATTTTTGGGCAGCAGATTCCAGGGCTTTCTGAGATGGTGCTATATTTTCAGTCTTATTTGTTTTTAAGCAAGATAAGTTAATAAAAGAAAGCAAGAATATGCATAAGCTAACAAAATATTTACTGAGCTTTAGCAGTTCATTAACTGAACAAGCTTTAAAAAAAAAAATTGATGCATAAGCCCAAATTGTTAGTAAAACTTAAAGCATTTGTCTCCCTGCACTTCCAAGATACTGCACTCTATGAACATTCACTTGCAAGTCCCACTGACACTGCCACATCTTCCATAGTTTATGAGAAACCAGAAAAAGTACTAGTCAGTTTGAGCATACTGTCAACATTAAATCTACAGAAATTAATTCTGATCAACAAAAAATAATACAATCACCATCTTTCTTGTCATTTCCTAGAGAAATTTATGCAAACTGGAAACACAGGATTGTTAAATGAAAATCTGAGTTCCAACCATGTTTTCAGAAATGACAGTTCTCAGCAATGTGAAGATGTCTCTGCAGCACGTTAGTAATGTTAAATACTCTGATGACAAAAGTTACTGCAAGTTTTTTTGCAATTACATGCTTACAAGCAGATTATTTTGTGTTTGATCAATCATTTCCTTCCTTTCATCTTTTTTCTTCTCCGTATGGTGGAAAGAGTCTTTTGAAATACTAGCACTTCCAATTTCACCTTAAAGAAAACACACACATACATACTATATCAATAATTTATTAGTAAATTACTATTAATAATTCTTGAACATACAGATTCTTCACAGAAATGTAAGAACTTGTTTCTAAATAATTTTAAAGAATTTCATAACAAAAAAGTTTCAAAGGACAAGATATATCAGATAAAACCTATTTGAAGACTGAGAAAAGCCAGAAGCATAACTTTTTACTCACAAAAACTGGTTGAGTGATTAGTTTAGCTGAGAAGGCAGAGAACGCGTTTGATATATGGAATACAGAACTGTGAAGCTATGAGTGGAAGTCATTATAAAATCCTTACTCTGAAGCAGGCAATATTTTAGATTATCTTGACTAACCTAAGTCACAAACTAAACCAAAATACATGCATATGAGTTAAAGTATAAGAAAAATTTAATGTAGAAATGTAAAAAAAAAAATTTAATTTGCTTAAAAAAAAGCATCAAGTTTATATCAAATATTTGTCTATTTTGAAATCCCACCTGATTTTCTGTCTTTATATTCTGCAAATTCTGGTTCTGGTGTTGGAACAGGCTTGAGTATCTGACGTCCACAGCTTATAGAATACAGGAAAAATATTTACAACGTTCAGTAATTTTCTCTTTTGCTACTGGTGTGTTGTACTGAAAAATATCTGCAAATTACTTTTCTTAAATTGGCATGCTTTTGATGGTTCCTCCACCAAGTGACCCTAGTATCATCTCCTAAATTTGGCACACGCAGATTTACTCTCTACTTAGAAAATAATCAGCCATCACCTCCCCTGGACTCACCTCCAAGAATTAATAAAGTACAGCTCATTATATAGGAAATATTCAGACATACAGAAATTAATTCCCAGGTAGGAATCTTCCTTTTCTAAAGATCTGCAAATATTGTTACTTTGCAGCAACTGCTGCTTTCAAGAATGAGCCACTTCAAATCAATGGCATACATACAGCATTCTTTAGTCTCCCCTGGATAATATAGTTACAGATTATTATAAGAACTTATGCCTTTTTTTTAATACTAATAGACACATAGGTCTTGTTATAGATACATTTTTTTTCATTTCAATTATATTCTTTTCAACATATATGAAGTTACTAAAAATGTAACGGAGTTTACAGTACCTGCTACACATATAACCTACAGGTGTTTTAACTTGCTGCTGAAAATCTGGAGAACTAAATGTGTATCCTGGAGGCTTATGTATAGTAATGCTTGGTTTTGTAAGAAAATCAGCAGTATCAGGAAATTCTACAGGCGACCAATTGCTGAAAGCCCCACTGGAGCCAGATCCATGACTAGGTGAACCCACAGGACTCAGGCCAGGAGAAGCACCTTCCAAAACAAACATTACATGGGGTTCAGATGACAATAAAAACATTGCTGTTTAGAAAGACTGAAATTAAACAAGAACCTTAATAAACTGTAAACAATGTGGGAGTTTTCAAAGCATGTTGTATAGTTCCCCCTGTTGAGCACATACAAAGTAGCGAGATCTATTCCAAGTTCTGAGATCTACAGGGATGCAGCAGCCTAGGCTGCCTGTCCGAATGGGGAAACTATGTCACCTGATAGAACATCTGGCTTTCAAAGGTCTGCTTTTGGTTTTAGCTTTAGCAAAATTTAACCAGTAGCTGAACCTTTCCATATTCTCTTCTGATTCAAGACAGTTTTTTCAAATTTTCCAGAAGAAATGATCAAACCAATTCAATATTGATAACCGACCCAGACAAAAAACTTTTACCTCCTTGTTTTGCAGTAAAGAAAAAATATGCTTGAGGCATTTTTAAAAATTAAGTAAAAATCCAAAATGTTGTAACTGTGTTTTTGAAGTGAGGGACTAAAGCGGGCAGATACAGGCTGGTTTTCACAGTGATGTACCATTGTTTTATTGGCATGATAATCTCTCTAAATCTGTTTAATGAGGTACTAGAAAAAAAAAAAAAAATCTAAAGTTTGCTTATGTTTAACCAGAGATAAACAACAAACAAACAATTCCATCTTCCTTAGGCCCATGAAATTTCCCATTCCTTTCCAAACAGTAAGCAAAGGTTTACTTCAGGCTGTTGTCTGTGAAATCCAGGGAAAAAAGCTGGTAAATCTGGACTTTGGCTGCTTTGTGCCTAACATGAATTTACAAGAAAATTTTGCAATAAGCCGAAAGATAATTTCTTTCCCTTGTGAAATTATACAAAAGACTGGCTATCTACAAGTGCCCGAGGTAAGTTCTAGCCACTGTAAACATACTTTTAAGAATAAACTACCCATGGGCAAAATAATGAGGTATTCTGTGGACTTTCCAAAGCTGAATCACTTATTCTGCCGCAAACCATAAAGCAAAAACTCTGTCATTAGTTTTATGACTGTACAGTGCCTGATAACAAATTACTAAGATAATATACAATATTGCCCTTAGATAAGGAATGAATAGATTACACACTTTCAACAATGTCATAGGCTACAGTGACCTGACTCCCATGCCTTAAGAGCAGTATTTAATCACATTTTGTTACAATAAAACACAAGATTTTTCAAAGGCCACATCTCCAGGTGCAGAGACAGGAGTTTTAGAAAGCAAATGTCACTTCACTGCTGCAAAGAAAGATCTAGAAAGTTGAGAAGCAATTTGCAAACTCCCTTCCAGAACTAAACCAGATTAATCCTCTAATGTAGGCTGCTTAATTTCATCCTTCCTCCATGTCCACACTCAGCAGGTTTTAATGCATATCATCGCGCTCTGTATTTTCCACAAGATTCAAACTAGAGAAGGGCAGAAGGCAGCACAGCCTTTTATAAAGACAGAACCCTTGAGAAAGTGCAACAAGGTGTTTGCACGTGGATCTGCCCTCAGTCTGCATGTTTCTTAGTGTTTAGAAGAGTGACGGGGAAACAACCAAACCATCACTAAGTGATACAGAGTAAACGGGTGAGTTTTTGGTTGGTTTTGTTGTTGTTTGCTTGGGTTTTAATAAATTTCTGTTATTTTAGTACCACGATGACATGACAAAACCCAATTGTAATACATGATGTACTAACTACCAGCTTGACCACCTGCCACTAAGCTATGCAAATTGCACCATCTTACCTGCTCGCCTGGGACCTATGTGATGAGTCAGTGTCATAGATGATGATCTTTGTTTGGGGATTGTCAGCAAGTTTGCACCAAAAGACCCATTGGAATGAGATCCTTGGCTGAAAATAAAACAAGAAGATTTTTTTTTTCTTTCCTATGTTTTCTTCCATTTTTATTATATAAAATGGCCAAACTGCTCTGTTACAGGTCCACTACCATTCAAGAAAAAGAGAATACTAGAAGGAAGTAAAATCCAAGATCAGCTAGACAATGTGTGTCAATTATATGGAATAAAAAATGCTGTGTGAAAGGAACAGAAAACTTTATGCAATCCTAAAATGACACAAGTATATGCAGACCATGGACCATAGGTTTTACTTGCTAACACAGTCTTTTCTTGAACAAAGCAGGCTATTTTCTAACAGATCTGAGAACGGTTAAAAGATTAGTTACTTTGGAAATATCATGATAATCCTACACTGCCATGGCTTGATTTCAAATAACTTCTGCATATTTAGTTGATTATTTTATTTATTATCATCTGAAAACTCAAGCAGTTTTTGACCATACATTGTTTTTCAGTAGCTAAACCGTTAAACTCAATTGTTGAGTTATGCCATCTGCTGTTCCAGGCATGAAATTGCACTCAAAAATTCCAGTTTTATATTGCCTTTTGTAAACAAAAATGTGACATGCAACTAAAAATAATGTCATATACACACTTTACAGTGAAACTAGTTTACCCAAAACTAATTATTTCATTTTGGTATGGCAAAACAGTATTTACCAGACCAGATTTAATCTTGCTCAATCATATTTCAAACAAAAGTCAAATACAGAAATAACACTTGATCTCCCATCGTTGGTTTAAATATATAAATATTAAAATATAGTTAAAGAATAAACACAGATGTATTCTTATGAAGCATGATACTGAGATGTTAGTCAACTTTAAAAACTGTTTGGTTGACAACTGGGATAGACTGAACTTTTCACTGTTTGTGCACTGTTGAGCTATCAGAGCTTACACATGTTCTACTAAAGCACACAAAAATGCTCCAACACTGTTGACTGCAGGAAGACTAGATATTAAGAAAGATCAGTTCATCTGGAGCTAGTGTTTGAGTGGGAAACCACATCAGGAACTTGCATGCAGTTTCTTGTGCACACTGGAAATGGATGGGAAAAAAAAAAAATCTGAAACATGAAATCAGATTTTTGTAGCGAGATTGATTTATTGTCCCGCTATGGAATATGTTTCTCAGCTCAGCCAGAATTCAACTGAAAGCAGTTAGTGAATGTAAAAAAACATTCTGAATTTTGATAAACTTTACTTCTAGTGAACGATTTGCTCTTTTACTCTCTTTTTACTATTAGCCTGTTTCTCCTTGCTTCTCCTCTAACATTCACTGGGCTGAATCAGCCCCCCAAGGCAGGACAAACTGTCTTTTTATTGCTGTTATTTTCCTGACAATTTAAGAAGCTGACTCAAGAGCCAGAGCCGATGGCACAATTCAAAGTGCTCTAGGAATGCAGGAACAGCTATGCCATCTAACCTTACCTGTAAGGTCAGTACTCTCAGGGGATTCTGAGATGATTAGGTGTTAGAAGTTAAAGGGAACCTGGTAAGAACTAGCACTGGGAGATGCAGGGAGACAGGGACAGCGCAAGTGTTGGCGAGAACTCTGAAGGGCAGGACACAAACCGCACAAATGCAAATACAAATTCCAGGACTGTATGCGGGCAGACAGGAGCAGGGCAGGGGAACATGACTGAGTAGAAGTGCTTGTCATCAGGGTGAAGAGCTAATGTAAAAGTGATGGAGTGGAAGCGAGGGTGTTTCTGCATTGTTACTTTTAACCGGGTGAGCTTGAGTGGGCTCTTTGTGTAAGGAGGTGTAAGGAGACCCCCTGTAAACGTCCACTGTGTCTGCACCAGAAGTGACAAGTCTCAAGCTGACATCCCGTGGTTTGTAAATTTGAAGGGATTTCTCTGGTCTCTGGCTACTTCCAGTGGATAAAACTGAGGAGATTCTTTCAAACAGTGATAACCAAATTGGCGTGAAAATACAATCTTCAAACTACTACAGCTGCTACTACTAAGATCTTCAATCGTATTTTATACACAACCAGCAATTAAATTTTACTATGTAAAAAGTTGAAAAGCATATTTTATTCAGGGGGAAAAAGCCACCGACAAGGTCCCATTTATTTAAATGGTTCACTTTAAATATAAAATTGATTAAAAAATTCTTAGATGTGTATATAAACTTTCAATCACTACAGTAATTACCAGTTATCAGCACAAGTCATACTTTCTTTTTTAAAAAGCACATCTATTTTACTTTCCTGATGACCTATGTAAAACCATTAAAATCTCAAGAGATATCAAATATATAAAAAAGGCACAACCACGCACATTTTTATGGATTTAATCTGCAACACAATTTGAAATCTCTGTTGTACATTTTAAAAAAGGAGACATTTCCTAAAATATCAAGTTTTCTTAAAAACCAAGACGCTGAGCAAAGCCATACACATTTACAGATTTAAACAGAACTAAATGTGTGAAGTTTCAGGTTTCACTCATACACAATATGAAACAGAAAAAAAATGTACATTTCTTTTAACCCTCATTCAAAATCTAGTCTTAATTCTGGGAAGAAAAGCTTGATTTGCACCATATTGACTAACAAGTAGAGAAGAATCTACTTCTTGCTTGATGACCGCAGGAATAATAAATGTTGCAATACACACAACAACAGCTACCAAACACAAGAAAGTTTCATCAAGTTTTTAATTAGAAACAAATTTTGGGGTATGTGGAGGTTGGAAAGTGATAATTTTTTTAAGAAAAAAGAAGGCAGTAAAGGTTTAGAGGTTAAACTGGTTAGTTTTGCAATCATGTATGTTGGATTTTTTTTTTTCATTTCCTGCTAAAACTGATACGCTGGCCTACTTATTATGACAGAGCATGCTATTTAACCTCAGAATGACCTGATTTCTACTTGAGATCAGAGTTACAAAGTATAGTGTATAATTAACTTGCAACCTTTTCCAGTTTATGCTGGCAGAATATGGAGATGTAATTCACAAGATTTTACACTAAATATTTCTGCTGCCAAGTTCCAACACTACAGACATAAATATTTTAGAAAGGCTACATTTATTATTGCCCTTAAAATGTAGCTGGGTGCTTACCTTGATGTGTTATATTCCTGATGAGATCTCTTGCTGTTACTCCGTTCCCATCGAGACGTTGATTCCATAGGTGGAATGCCAGAAGCTCCTGAAGTTCGTCTGAGCTGTGGTGTTGGCAGGCTATTCCTGCTATTTAAGCCCTGTTAAGTAATTTAACCATGGTTAAAATTTATATAATTTAAAACAGACATTAGAGTTTGTGAAGACTGTTTATTGGGGTTTTTTTCATAGTGAATCAGTACGTATGATATCTTACATTCACTCTTATTGCTCAAGAAAATAAAAAAGATGCAAATTATTTTGCTTCCTAGCAATAATTATTTTTCATGTCTCTTTTTTTTTTATTTCCCCAAGTTAAAATATGTATAGATACTTGTACTCTGAAATCCATGTAATCCAAACAATTACTCCACAGAGCTTTTAAATACAGAGATCTTCTAGAGACAGCCAGCTGCTGCAGGATTGCAGTTCTTTGCCGACACATCCCCATCCCACGACTACACGGGGAGCTTCCCAGCTCTCAGTGACAACCTGAGATTCTGGTAACTCGGATGCTAAATACTGGCAGTGTGAGTATTGTGGAACTTGTGGAAAGGGTGACACACAGTGCTCACCACCAGGCTCCCCCTCTGCTTCCAGACCAGCACCAAAGCACATGGGAAGCTCCCCAGGCACCGCACTCCTGGCAGGCTGGAAGCTGTGTGAGTTTAAGGCACGCTGCAGCCCAAGCACTGGGAATCACTGAACACAAAGTCCTCTGCAAAGCAGGGCAATGACACTCAAAGTGTGTGGGGAAATAACTCGGGACTTACTAGCTCTGTCTTACTGAAATACCCCCCAAAAGGTATATCCAGGTTTAAATAACAACTAGCTGAACCTAATAGAAAGGATAGGATCACTGAACTGTAACTGCCAAGCCCTCTCTGGTATATCTGCAACTAGTGCACAGATAAACTTGTTTAAAATACGGTGTTTAGGTTTAAAACCAACCAAACAGACACACAAAACCAAAACAAAAACCATCAAACAAACAAAAAACACAACACAAAAAAACCCAACCCCCCATAAAAACAAACCCACCACAAAAAACACACCACCACCAAAAACCTCTGACTGCATTAGGTCCACAGTCCACTTGTTAACTCATCCCTAGATTCAGCCATTCAATGGAAGGGGGGGGTGTGGGGAAGATTCTTTTACATAATACAGACGTGTGCAATGAGACTGTGCAAAGTAAAACAGAGGGCAGGAAAAAATGTTTAAAATAAAACAGGCAGTTCCCCATCAGAAGTGAAAAAAAACTGTAAGTGAAAATTCTAAGTGAATGCACTTTGGAAGACAGTCAGGGAAGAGAAATAAATCTGTATGTCAGCCTCAGCAAAGAAACAACTTGTTCAAAATATGGAGGAAAGCTTTCATATTCCAGGTCAGTGAAGAGAGAATGGGAAACTTTCAATATAGTCTGAAAGGTCTCATTTTAAAGAAAAACTTTCATAAAATTTTTGTTGGTGTGTCAGAATCTGGAGTTTGTGACGACTTACCTGGTTTTTGGACGAAAGAGAAACCTTTTTCTTTCTTACAGTAACATACATCAGGAGCTTATCCCTAATGTATACCAAAGTCAGACACTCACTGAATGATAGTGACAAGCACTACTTGAACCAACAGGTAAATTAATATACAGAAACAACCCAAAACTTAGGAAAAGAGAACAGCTGTGGAAAGAAAAAACCAACCAACTCTTTTAATCACGTATAATCTTTGTAACCAGTCTTCAGCAATGAGTATTTTTCATTTCAAACAATTGTGATTAGCTATATAAAAACTTTTAAAAACACGTTACATTTTCACATTCACATAATTTTTTTTTCACATTGGTATAACAATCCTTTGCAGTTTGCAAAGAAATCCACGAAGACAAACATGTGCTGAATGATTATGATCCCGACCCGACTGATTTCTGCAGATATCCAGGTGTTATTCCATGGAATTTCATAATACAAGGATACTGCAGGATCCTCCACAGAGGAACCTGTAGACACTGAGCTTTTTCTCAAAAGCATTTGTCTTGATAATGGTTCCCAAAAGACATTTCACAAGCTGAATCTGACTCAAGGCAGTTTATCTGGCTCCAAAACGCTAGGCCAAAAAAGTTGATGAGTTTGGGCCAAACTGCCCACTGCCTGGAATGGAAATGGAAGCAACTAACAGGGCAGGGACAGCCCAGACCAGCCTCCACAATAAACAGCCTCGTGATGGCAATCCCAGAGTGCCCTTGAATTATAAACTCTGGTGCTGTGCAGCTGAGTGTCTGTATTTTAATGTTTCCTCCATTATGTTCCTTAACATGTCACATAATAGCTACGTTCTTGCTTTCACTTATCCTAGCTAAGGGACAGTAGATTTACACACTGGTCCCATAATGTGCTGCACTGCACAGAAGGAAGAGATATTTTTCCTTTTACGTAGCTGATTTGCTTCTGTCTAATGGCTAATTTGATGTTCACAAAAGTAAATTTCTTTGGAAAAGAATTCAATGAAAAAGCCACACTGACAGTAATTCTTAGATCAAGAATTGCCCTGTTTGTGCCACATCATAAGAATATAATATCTTCATTTTATATTTGCTTTTTTATTTTTCTTTTTTTAATCCTGTGTTTATTTTGAGGAATCACATGTTCAGAGTGCAGACCAGTGCCCTTACCTGTCGATCCATCAACCACTTGAATCTGCATTTTGGTACCTATCTATATTTCATTCAATGTGTTTTCACAGCTGCTCTCTTTTGACCTTAAAGATAGTTCAGAGGTACTCAGTAAGAAAGTATCTCTACAGGAGCATTCATTCCAAAGGAATTTTCCTTGACAATTTCTTTAAAAATCACAACACACACACGAATGAAAATTGAAGTCATTTGACCTTGAGCAGCTTGCGATCTCCTTTTTCAGCAGGATCCTCTATTTCAGGGCACGGGAAGAAGCCAGGAAACGGTGTGAATGGGCTAGCCTTTGGCCTGCATGTGCCTGAGAAAGCACCAATCAAACTGTTAATGCTTCGAAGGGAAGAAATCACTTGTGGTGGAAGGGATGGGTCAGTCAGGAGGTCTGTTAGCATGCTCCGAGCCTCGTTTAGTACTGAAAGATCAACTCCATTTCCACTGCCAGCATTCTAGAATAGATGGAAATGTTGCAAGCTATTAAACATGTCAAAACACTGTACAATAGTATTAAAAGAAGCATCTTATCCATTGCAGATTTTAAAAATAAATCTAAAGAAAAATGCAACCTAGTCTTCTTTTAAAGAAACCACGTACATATAGACATATTCAGACACCAATTTTTGCATATTGCTTTTTCAGAATTCAACATCAGCTTTCAGTTTATTTTTCTCTATTTAAAATAAATATCTGGTAACAATTTTTCATTAGTTTGTCTCAGAATTAAACTAAGTATTCTCTCTCTTTCAATAACATCAACAGAAATTTTGGTGGCCAGTCTGGTACAAGCCCCTTACAGAGGTGCAATTTCCACAGTGTCTTTACTTTTATTAACCCTGATTCGACTAAAAGAAATCCTAACAATTCTGCCCAAAAAAGTGATCAGTTTTTATTTTGCTTTGTTTTCTGAAGAGGACCAGCAATAGTTGATTAGATGCCACCACTGATACAAGAGAGAGGGAGAGAAACAAAGCAGTCAAGAAAGAACCTGGTAGACCTGAGTCTGGCAACAGTGCTGGGGAATCATTCCCTAACATCATGCTAACAGGTATTTCAAAAAGCCCCCTCCCATCTGAGCTGGGTTTGAGACTGTTCTCATGTACACACCACAGACAGTACAGCCCTGTCAGCTTGGACACAACTGCTAAATCCCAAGCCTCTGCTACCTGGACCTAGAATGTACTAGGACAACTTAGGTAAATAAAACACCAACAGAAACACTGAAATCTGCCAGTTTACAGTGAACTCTGTAACTCAATCACATTTCATAAAAGAATAACTAGATTCAGTACACACTGACCTGGTAATAGGGCTTGTACCACTGCTTCAAATCCCAATCCCAAAGTATCATCTGTAAAGAGAAAGGAAAAAAAGCACAAGAAAAAAAGAGGAGTAATTGATGATGTGCTAATGCTGAAAACCAACAACAGAATAAAACTTAATGATGTGATAAAATGTTTCTCTCTTCATGTTTTTATCTGTAACGTAGACCATTTTCTCAGTTAATGGTACCCCAGTAGAAGTCCTAAAGAAGAGTTTGAACAAATTCCATGCAACAGAGATACCTTGATCACAGAACAACTTTACAGCCTTATTTCAATATTTCTGGATTGTTTCTCAATCATTTAACATGTACTAAATTAGGTGGTGACAGTGCTTTCCTGCTTCTATTCATCTCAACTTATAAAAGCAAATCTATCCTAAAATCTCCAATGTATTTTTTTTCTTTTCTTTCCAGAACCACTGAAGCAGTAGAAATTTTGTGACTAGAGAGCAGAAGGCACTACGTTAACATCATTTCTTCTTAAAAAAGGCAAAAAGCTCCCCAGTACCCCAGCTTACAAATTGGTAATTTTAAAAGCATTTTCTTGCAGGAGGTTTCATTAGATTTTGCTGGAATATGGTTACAAATCTACACGTTCTGAGTAACTTCACAAAATCCACCAAACCCACAAAAGAACATCAGCAACATAATCTGGAGATGCTATCAGCCTCGAGTACGTCAACAGCACTCAGGTTTTCATCTATACTGACCAAAAAATAAAAACAACGTACAAGAAATGAAATTCAGAAGTCTGTTTTGTCTCAGTCTTTGTGACATCTTAACAGGTTCTAATTACTGATAAATTAATTCATTTGCACAATATGCATTCTCAAGTTCGACAAATATAAAGATAATCCCTTTTTTCCTCTTTTCTGTAGCTACAGAGCACAAATAAAGTGCCAATACCCCACTTGGTAGTTCATATTCTGAAGTCCTGCAAGTTTTTCTTTTCATTTTTATAGGTGAGGGCTATGTTTGGTTTTGTTTGTCTAAGACAAACAGCTCTTTCCTGGAGAAAACAGTGTGTTCCAGGATGGCACTTGTCCATCAGAAGGTGCAGAAAGTGTTGATAAAGAAGCACAGGCTGATGTGACAGCAGCGCCCAGGCAAGGGTGGCACTTAAAGGCCCTTTTTGTCTTCTGATACCTTCATTGCCATACTATTAAACCACGTTTAAAGTTAACAGTTATGACATCCACTTACTATGAAAAGTGCAGGGATCTATCATTAAGCATGCACATAAACTGGGAGTAAGTTATGCTGTATCAGAAAGTCATACTGTGTAATGCAAGTAGATCTACATGAAGAATTCAGAATTTGAGGCATTTTGGTTTTTAAAATGACTAAGCTAGCTCATTCATCTATGAAAAACCCAACAAACCAACCCAACCCAACCGCCCCTAAGTAGATGACTGGCAGCTGCCAGGGACAAGCACTAAGATAACGACCAACTTTAGCTGGCCATACCCATTCTGTGTGACATTGGCCTGACCATTTAAGAATGATCATTGTAAAGATGAAGGGGTTTTTCTTCCATAACAAACTAGAATCAGTTGTCCAGCTGGGCCGTCTGGGTTTTTCTTCCTTTTCTTCATTCTCAGGTTTCTCTTTCCAGATTGACATTTATTTCCTGTACCCAGGTAAATCTTTTGGTTTCATTCTGTCCTCCTAGGCTCGGACACAGAGACTGCATTAATCTGCTTCACTGACTTTTGATTCAACCAGCAGCAAAGATCAGATGTTCACATCAGTGTTGTTAGTTGTATTAGCAACCTTTGATACTAAAGGTCCACGAGGTTACGTCAGCTTGTCTGCAATCTCGCAACCTCCATTGCGGAACACAAAAGAGGCTTCCCTTCCCCAGGGTCTTCTAATATCTTATTTTTATTTTAAATATCTGGTATGTTAGCTAATTGTATGTAGCTGTTGTAAATGAGATCCTAATAAAATACCTATGCTCTTGCTAACTCAACAATATTTCTGTACCAAAACTTTAACTGCAACTACTTGTACTGCTGCAGCCTCCTTTACTCATCCTTTAAGCCACTGGGAGCCTTTGTGCCTATGTGTGTCTACACTCACATTGGCTGTACACACAGCTACACTGTTATACGTTGGCAATCTATATGAATAAAGGTTCAAAACCTTCCTTTTGGCTTTAGCCCTGCTACAGTCAAGAAACAGGTTTAAAGTTTCAGAGGCAGAAAATACTCCGCAGAAAGTGTCACTGGTATATAGAGTGTCCCATGCTCACCCAGTATACACAAAGTGCACAGCTCGTGCAACGTCTACTTCCATTGCAAGTAATGGTTTGATATTTTAAATGGCAGGGCACCATTTCATGCACAATTATATTTAAATGAAAAATTTCACTGCTTGGATTCATGACTGAAAATTTTCTGTCATCCTTTAAACCAGAAGGTTTAAGCTTCTCCCTGGATAACAATTTTACAGCGAAGACACTAAACCAGTTTTGAAGGAAACAGAACTTAAGTTTGCCTGTATGTTGCCAACTGATATTTAGTTTTTTTAATTCACTGTACATCAGCATTAAGTAGAAACCCTACCTCCTGAGGGAAGCCTGGTGCAGGTGTTAACACTACCACAGATTATATTGGCTGTAAATCTTCAGGGCTCACTCCATGTGTCACCCAGCGAAGTCATTAAAATGAGCTGGTGAAAGTTCTCGGCACAAAGCAGCGTTCTCTTCTGCTGAGCACAATGGCAAAACTGCAGATCACTACACCAGGTATATTTGCCCATGGCAGATATGCCTTGGTACCTTCCTATACCAGCCAGATCCTCGCAGGCTGCCAAGGCAAGGGGGGTACGGCCTTTCCGAGCTGCTTACAGGCACCAGGAGAGGGCACTCCAACCCAGACAGCCTCCCCCGCCAAAGCAACCGGCACAAAGGGACAGAGTCCAGCAGCATATTCCTTAGGAGCCCTTCTGCAGAACTGAAATGCTTTGAGGGACAAGGGGGTGACAGCTTTAAAGGGTAACAGCTGATAAATTCTGCCTCTTTACAAAGACTTCTCTGTTTAAAGAAGAATACGCTCCTTACCAGGCTATTCAGAAACTCACTGTAAGGAAACTGAGCTTTATTTCTCACTACCTGCCAGACTCAGTTTAATTAACTAACTCCATGCCTTGTTAAGTTTTATCTGGAGTATTAAAGCAGCAGCATTTTTGGCGTTATTGTTGTCGAGAGTTTGGCAGTCAAGCTTTAATGAATTTCCTGGATCATCAACGAAAGTTACAAAGTATTCCCAGAGTTCACCAACCTTACAACAGAAGTAAAATGGATACAGTTTATTTTGACTAATGTGACCGGCCCAACAGACCTTAAAATAGGTCGTAGACAGAGCCTCAGCAATATTTGATTTTGCAACTGTAAGACTTGTTGCAGAAAGAACTGGGCTCTGTAACACTGAGGTTTTGTAACCCATTGCACATACCATTCTCTGTCACCTCCTCCGACGAGAAACACCTGAGTCAGGAAAGTTCCAAGCTACAACTTAAACCTCTTCTTAAAAACCTCTCTAACTTTGGCCTTTGAGCATCCATTGTCAGTGCCAACATCACAGCAACGACCCATCTCATTTCCAGCTCCTCTGGAAGCAGAACTGCAGTGGGTTCCCACATTGCAGATGAATGTCGGAAAGGTGAGAAGGGGATGGCCCTGCCCCATAACCACACAGACCAAAGGACCAGTTCTGACAGTAGGCAGCAGATACTGCCCTTTGTTTGTGTTTTCTGAAACAATGAAAACAGCATTTCCACATACTCCAGAGGAATTGCCATGAAATTTGAACACAAGCATTTCAGAGTCCAATTACCTGACCCTATTTGGCATCCATCTGTCTGCTCACTGGGGGGGGGGATAAAGACCCTAACTGTTGAACAGCAACTCAACAGCTACCAAAAGTTAAGGATGGAACTTCTGCATAACACACATTGATAGCAGCATCAGAAACATCTGTTAGAAAAAGTAGACAAGGTAATAGTGCTAAAGGCCTTCCCGGATACAGCTTGTAGCTCAAACAGCAACAGGAACAAGCAACAGTCATTTTCACAAAGAAAAAAAGAAAAAAGTGCTCCTCTGAGAAGCAGTATAAACAAACCAAAACCAGATGAGAAATGGGAGAAGACAGTCAATGAAAATGGCAGAGCTTCAGGGGTTTTTGTTTGGTTTTTAATGATTTTTCTATATAAAAAGTTCTCTTTCCTACGATGGCACAGCCAAAGTTTCCAGGGCGTGCATTAGATGTGTCTGTCAGAAGCAAGTTGATGCCACGGAGAGTGGAGTTTTTTGGATCTTCTTTGCATGAGTGCCACTGCTCCGTTTGGTTAAAGTCACGTTTGAGGAGTATTTTAAACTTTCAAAGGTTGAAGAAAAAAAGCCTATGAATTTTACTTTTCTCAAGTTAAAAACCACTAAAATTACTATCAAAGTACACTAAGCATTTTTAAAATCATTTTAAAATACAATTTAATGATCAACAAGCTATATTTGGCTAGATAACTGTAGTGCTATTTTCAGAATAATTTAACTTATCAACTACGAAATCCTATCAGCTTAGTTCCTTAAGAATTACTCGTGGTTGTGCAGAGTGCTATACTCATACCTATGCAGAGATCTAAAACACACGGCTGCAAACAAAATGTTTCGGGGCTTAGAAATCCAAGGATGAATTTCCAAGCTCAGACTCTAGGCAATAGATACGCTCCGTAGCCTAAGCTGCAACGTGCACAGCACCTAGGGCCGTGCACAGCTTTAAGCTCTGCCACGCTGCTGTTTGATTGCCTGAACGAGCTGAGGGAGAAGTTTTCTTTTCCCTGACAATCCTACTGTTTGATTGCCTGAACGAGCTGAGGGAGAAGTTTTCTTTTCCCTGACAATCCTACTCCGGAGAGTCAGCGTGTGCTTCAATGTTGCTTAAGAAAAGAAAATTTGTCCCATTTGACACCACCCATTCACATTCCGTGCTCCAAAATTTTAATGGAGAAAAAATGAGTAGGAAAATGAGTTTCTACTTCTGACTGAGTCTTTCATTGATCAAATATAAAAGATTCCTAGTTGCTAGCAGCATCTGTTTGACACCATTAAGCATTAGCTCTGTAAATAAGTATTTCCATAGCAACCAAGCATAGAATTAACTAAACAATGAAACCAACACCATAGCAACTTGATTCAAAAATCAACTCTGTAAAAAATCACCTCATTCAATAGCAAAATTCTACAACCAGATGAGAAACTAATTCATTGTAAAATATGAATAAGGTTACGTTACATACCCACTTCTTTCCACGGCTGCCTTTCAAACAAGACTGATGCTAGATTAATTGCTTTTATTTCTAAATTATTCTTTTGTAACAGCTTACAATCAATTAGCTTTTCAAACCCATGTAATTTAATGATACAAAAACAAACACAGCAGTATACAACCTGGAAGTCTTGTTTTATTTACTTACTTATTAGGATTTTTTCCCCTCTCTGTGTAGAAAGGGTAAATTTTGCAAACCAGTATGTTATTAAGTAGTTAAGTTGTATTCAGTACGAGTCCAAAGGTGATGCAACAGAAGACTGACACTGTCAAAGCAGAGGTAGCATTATTTAGATAAAACAGCCAACATTCTATTGTGAAATCTTGCAGACCAAAACAGCAGCCACTTGAGTAGATTATTATAATCAAGACAAAATACAGCACTTGGAAAAGCATTCGATGTGATACTTAAGGCATTTAGAGTCACGATGATATTTCTCCACCCACCAAACCTTCCCATGAAAATAAATGGGACAGGAAAAAAACTAGGAAACTTTTGGAATCCTAGTATTTATCACTTCCTGACTCTACACAATTTATTTATCCAAGGTTGTAAAATGGCTAATAGGTTGTGGAGTCTGCAGACAGCCACAATATTTGAACAGAAACTGAGTGTGCTTTCATCGCTCAGAGGTTTGGACACAAACACTTAAGGAAACGGTCACACCCCCTGTCCCAGACCCCGTCGTTGACTCTACAGAGCATTTTCTTAAGTGGCATTATCTACACTTTTATCTTCCCTTCTTTAAAGAAGTCCAAGATCTTCCTTCAATGGAAGGAGACTTGCTTCTACTGAATTCATTGGTATTATTCTCTACGTTAAATAGTAGATACAACCTCTTTGGGTGCACACATAAGAACAGCACGGCCCATACAGGTGCCTGGCCACCTTCATGTCTTCACGAGACTCCACAGCACTCTGACCTTCCCTGCAAACACAGATCTTTGACCAGAGCTGCATCTAAGTAAACTTTAACAAACCACTTTAGAGTCTTCCCATGTTTAGTTACTGTTTTCAGTAACTCTGTCCTCAGAACAGATACGAAAACAGAGCAAAAATCCTCCACTGTTATGCTACAGTTCCCAATCAGCCTTCAGCAGCCTTATCCTCCAAGTTAATATTACTCCCTGCAAGCAGAAAAATATTTCTGTTTGGATGGGGTTTTGTTTCTTTTTTTATAGGTTTGCTTCATTTGTTTATTTTTAAAAAGTCATGCTACTTCTGCTTTTGTGACCAGGAGTATCAGCAGGTCAGCTTCTACTCTGCTGGAGGAAGTTTTCAGCTTTCTTATTGCTGGTTACATTTGCTCCATCTTCCTTCTAATAATTTTTTTACACTCTTCAAGTGTTTCAGAAAGGTTCTAAAAGGTGTTTTGTCTATCAAGGGAATGTTGGGGGTTTTTTTCTTCTTATGTAGGTAATGCAAAAAAAAAAACCAAAACAAAAAACCCCCAACAACTGGCTCAAACCACACTTAGGTCATTTCCTGTTCCTTCTAGGTTTTGTCAGACTTGCGCGTCAGAGTAAAGGCCAACCAGTAATTTATGGCAACTGGGGGAGGGAGGGCAGAGGAAAAAAAAGTCTGCTGTGTGCAGATCCTTTAATTGCCCATTATAAGCATTTTCCTTCAGAGCATGTGGTTCTAATCACCATCAAAGCGAAGAAATAGTGCTAGGTGGATTACTGCCCTGATCCCATCGCCTTGCTTCGGTGTTCTGGCGTTCTGCACTTCTTCCACTGGCACCTAAACCCAAAACCCGGGTTTTAAAGTTGTGTTTACTTTACAAAACTCAAACTCTAGAAATTGCTCCCAAAACATCCTTTTCACATCTCCTCATTGGTGTTATTTTGCAATCATACGTAGCAGAAGCCTTTACTGCTGTGCTGACACACTGTTAACATACTCTGTGGGCACAGAGAGAGCAACCTTGTATTTCCACCTTTCTGCAACAGAAAGATGTGCACAAATCTTATGCTGAAGTATTTTACTGCATGCTGATATATTCTTAATGCAGTAACTAAAACCACTTATTACAGATGAAATGATTTCCCCCTCTATTGACTTAAATTTTTTAATCAAATGCATTTTTTCCACCTATTACACTTTATAGGAATGAATCTCAGATCTTTTTCTTCTCAGCAAAGGAAGAGAAACTATTTTACATGAACACAAGTTTGGGGGTTTTTTCAGCACCAAGCTGAAGAAAAGGAGATATTTACTTTTTCACAAATATTTTTACCACAACTTTCTCTTTAAATTCTCATTAAAATACTTCAATTTCTCCTCCATCCCCAAGTCCCCTTCTAAAACAAACAGCATAAAATTAACCTGTACAACTCTCTTGGCCAAAACTTATCATGAATGTGAGATGGTTCACTTCAAACAAATTAGAGCAAATGATCATCTAATCCAGTAACTTGCCACTGACAACAGCAGCCACCTCAAGTGAACAATATTCCTAAGTAAGCAGTGCTAATTCTCAGAATATTCTTTCAGTCTCAGCAACACAGCTCAAGGATCCATTCATATTACAGAGATCAGCAGATTTTTCACCTTTGCATTTCTCTAATCACCCTCTCAGAACACAGGTAAACTACTGACAGATCCAGTGTCATACACTAAGGCATTTCCCAAGTTAAATACAGATTATGCAAATTTCCCTTTCATTCTCCATCTGGCAATGCTGAATTTGTACAGCGAGGATTTTTGCAAAAGTTTATAGTAATTTCAGGCATAAGAGACAATTTTTTCAGATTATAAGGCTGTATTTTCAAATCCTCCAGGCTACTTCATTCAGAGGCACATCTTCAGAGTAACAAAGTCTCAAATTCACTAAACACCTCCCCTTTGAGTGCATTAATTGTTGTCTTAAGGATTTTTATTTACAAAATTGCCACAAGCTGCAGGCTTTACAAAAATCAGTGTTGCTTTCTTTCAATAACTCGATGATGACCCCAAAAGAAACATTATAGAGACTGAACTTAGTGAAGTAAGCTGAAAGAAAATGGTCAAGAAGCCAAAGAAGGTATTATGCCTTAAAGGAAAGCAAATATTGCTGCAGTGCTGCGGTTGGAAGTTCTACACGGGGACTGAACTAACTAAATTCTCAGTTGTTCAAGCTACAGAATTAAAAGAAATAATTTAAAAACAGATGAGATAGTATAATTATGAGCCTGATTACAAGAGCAATTGTGTTACTGAAAGTTAAATCAGGATTAAAAAAAACTATCTTAATGGACAAGTTTCCGGTTGAAGTGCCAGGAAACAGAAGATGATATCTCTTGGGGGGGGGAATATTGAAACTCTGAAGAATGTAACACAGATTGCTGTCAGAAACAGAGAAGACCAAGGGAATGCAAATTGCTGCATTCTACAGAAAGTGCCAATTTACTTTTCTCTAATGTATTCATGTTCAGTAGTACTTCAGTTGGCAGCTTCACAAGCAGCTGAAAAAGATTCAAATGGCAGCAGATTTGAAAGAACGTAGACATTTTTTTTTCCATGTAGTTACGTTGCCATGCTGTTCTCACTGAGAAAGAAAGAACAACAATGCCTTCCCACTTGTAACATCAGAGGGAGACTAAATGAAATAAAAGTACTTGGGGAGATCCACTTTGTCCCCCAAATGGCAAGTCTTTCACAGGCAGCTGTTTGTGTTGTGCTGACCTGGCATGTGCAAAGTGAACAAAGGAGGCCCACACATCCCATTCCACCTTGCCTCACCATAAACTCATCTCTCTAGGAAGAGAATATGCAGCCAGGCACCTCTGGTAGTTGTTACCAGTTACTAATCTTTATGAAAAGACTGAGAGGTGAACGAACTCCTGTTTCAGCTAAAAGAGGGGAAAAGAATCCCCAATACCCTAAAACTCCAGAGGTCATTGTGAAATGCAAGGGTTTTTATAAAATTTAATAGCACATTCTCCTGAAACGGATTCACTTTCTGCAGAAGTGAACTGAATGTCACACCTGGCTACTACGGTAACTAAAGATATACTTCTGGAAAAGAAAAAAGCATCTTCGTCCCACAAACAACATCTCCAAAACTACAGGTTCTTTTCCTCTAAATTACGTTCCACTTTGCTGTTCAAACTACCACAGGACTTTCCCACACTTGAAGACATAACTATAACCTGCTATGCACAAAGGTAAATGGAAAATCATAGCCAAAAGCCTGGTTTCACTCCAGTGCTTTGACTTACTTTCTAAGCCACTTTGCCCTGCTGTTCATAGAACACAAGTGAGTTAAGTGCAACATCCTTATTGCAAAAGTTTCTGAACACAGACGTAGGAAATTCTAGCACAAAAGAGAACTTTGAAAACTAGAATAAGGAACATGAAAACTTTACTAGTTAACCTACTGGCTTTTTTCCTATCATAGGCTTTCCTACAATTTTGAGGAGTGAAATTGATACCTTGACCCACTTCCCACCCCCCACAAAAAGGAAAAGAAAGATCACACCTTGTGATATATCAGCTTGAGTTGATCTTAAAAAAAAAACCTCTCAGACTTAATACAATTATTTTTTTCTTTCATTTTGGTAGCATGAGTCAGATGGAGAAAGTAAGATGAAAGAAGGGGGTCAAGATGGGTTAAGTGTCTTCCAGTGATTCTAAGATAATAAGAATAGCTTGCCTGTCTTTTCTGTACGAGCAGAAAAGTATTGGGATGTTCTTTTAAACTGCAAGACATTTGTAGCAATATCATCACAAGAGTGGAAATCACATAGATGCCTACAGAGAACAACCTTGGCAGGGAGAATATATTTGCCATTTGGGACAAGCATTATTTACAGTAAAGTTGCAGTGCAGCACACCCAATAAATCCATCAAACATTACAAATGCATGCAAAGTAATTTTTCCCGGGGGAACATCACTAATTTTTTCATTTCTCAGCCTTTTTCTAATAGCCTTTAATGTGTTTGCTAAGAAGTCTCTTTCAGACTGTGTTTTCAAAATAGCTATTGAGATGAACGTAACAAGTCTACACTCATCTGTGACTACTTCTATCTTCTTATCAACAAATGTAACTCTCCATTAGCATCCCCTAGAATTTGCATATGATTTGATTCTTTTTAAAGCAGAAAAAGGGAAAATACCTGGAATTTAAAACTACCACTAACCATAGAAAACTTATGGGATGTCAATATTCCCAGCAATATCTGATTAGAAAAACACTGCCCAATGATGCAAGCAGAAAAGCTTTCACAACGCCTATCACACCATTGTAATTGGCCATTCCATTTAAAAACCACCTCATAATCTTTACCAAAAAGACAAATAGTTTCATAGTTTGGGGTTTTTTTGTTTGTTTTGTGGTTTGCTTGTTTTTTGTTTAAACTGAAAATCATACACGTTATGCTTTAAAAAAAAAAGAGGTTTTCCATTACAGGAATTATAGATTTAATTCTAAAATCAATACCTATAGCAAATATCTTCTACAACATTTCATTATCTTTACACTGAAATGTAGATTTCTATTTTTTTTCCTCTGTGTAATTTTGAAGTTAAATTATGGCATTCAAAATTTATATGTTAATCAAATACCCTTGTAAAGCATGTACAAACTAAACTAGGAGACAGACCGGCCAAAATAAATAATCAAATATTTAATCATGCCTGATCTAACACATGAAAGATAAGATTTTATTACAGTAACCTTCAAAGGAGTAAAATCTGTACAAGGTGGTATAACCAATCACAAATTATGTCTTGCACCATAGGACTGGAAACTGGCAGCTACAACATCAGTTTTACAGGGGACAGGAAGAATGTGGGAAAACCCTCAGGGGAAACAGACCAAAACTGGAAAAAAAAGAAACCTCACAAAATGTATAGACATATCATGTAAACGAAGCATGGACAAAAATCAGTAGGATTTTCATACATGGATACCATGCCCAACTAAACCTACTGGACTCCTTGAACCAGACTGCATGTGACAGTGAAAGTGAACCAGTCAGTGTACTCTGATTTAAAAACAAACAAACCAACACACCAAAACAACCCAAGAAAAAATATTAAGATGCCCCCTTAATGCTCCTAAAGAAATCACATTTACATGGGAAGGAATGGCTTGCACCTGGATTAGCAGTTTGTTAAAACACAGAAAGTAAAGAATAAGAGTAGAAAGCCTACAAAAAGAAAATTATTGCCAGCAGAGACTTCCTCGAAGATTCAAGCTGGGATCTACCTCAATGAACCCACTGGAATTGAAAAGGCAATAGGAGTCTCAAGTGTCAGCATACACTGATGACACAAAAGTCCTGAAGATAGTCAGAAATAAGAGCTGACTGGGAAAAAGCAGTAAAAAAACCCACCTTAATATGGCAAGTAAATAGGCAATAAGACATTGCTGAAATTCAGTCCTAAATAATGAGTAAATGCGGAGAACAAAAATACATTTTAAACTGTTCATATAGAAAGTTGGGCTTGTATTACATCAATAGCAACTAAGAAAGAGATCTTGGAGTCGTCTGTGTCAGCCCAATTCTCAAAGACATTTAATGAAATATTAGGAAAGGAACACCAGAGAACACGGACAAAAGCATCACTGCAGAACCGTGCTACCTGCAATCGAGTGCTGCGCGTGGGTACCCAAGCAAAGGAGAAATAAAAAAGGACAAGCTATTAAGAGAAGTCAAAGATAGGGAGCAGCTTCTACTGGTGAGGAGCTGGTGTTACCAGAGGGCTGTAACAACGCTGCGTGGTTACTGATGCCAGGGAGAAGGCAAACACGGAGTGGTTGGTCAGTGCCCTTCACAAGCACGTGACCGAGTGCCACGTAAATCGGATCCTCTGGCAGCAGGCTTAAAAGAAGCCAAAGGAGGTATTTCTCACATGCTACATAATTGAATTATTGAAGTCATTGCTGCAGGTTTTTTACAGAAACTAAATGTAAGCAAAGATATTTTCCAGAGTTCCCAGAGCCTGATCAATGCAGAGCTGCTGACGGCAGCCCAGACACGTCCCCCAGCTAAGCACGGCCCGAACTGTGATGGGGCCAAACACGGCAGAGAACAACAGAGCGCAAAAACTCCACTTCCAAAACAAACCCTACTACTGGCTATCATTAAAAATAAAAAACAATGGCTGAGCGGACCAGTTTGATACCATTTCCAATTAATGTAAACGGAGTAATGATGAAAATGGACCTATCTCAGCAGTTCTCCTAGTTGCAGCAATCTGTACCAGCCGCTTCTGGCCTGGGGAAGGTTCTCGCCGAGGCCTGGTTATGGAGCTGCTCCTCCCATCCATCTCCATCTTTGACCTACAGGTCTCCAGCTCTTTTCTGTAAATCTCATTCTTCCTCTACTCTCAGTCTGGAAGCTTCTCCTCTTCCCCCCACCCGATATGATCCCCGAGGGCAGCAGCACTCTCCCACTCCCTCCAGAGAGTTCCACGTGACCCAGTCACTCCCTTCAAAAGAAATACAGTTTAAAAAAACCCCCACAAACACAAAAAACCTCTACACCAGATTTCTTGGTATGTACATCTTTTGCACATACAAAAGAAGTTTATAGAACAAGTTTACCAGACAGGAAGGTCATCATTACATTTACAGCATTTCCTCTTAGTGGCAAAATGAACAAATCTGGCATCTCAAGAAACTGAAAAATATTGGGGTAGAATCAACAGACACCTCTCATAACCACAAATGCTGAACTAGTTAAATGTTTTTACAACTGAAAAGCAATTTATAAATAACAGCATGATGAAGACAGACTTTGGTTCTGTGGCCAGTTTGTAAGCAGAGCTGCTCCCAAGTGCTTCTTCACAGTTAGACAATAAGGCAATGAAACACGGACGTTTAATGGTAGTCCACCAATGAAGGTAGCTTGGAGTGATATTGTAGATCAAAAGCTCTGACACGGTTCAACTTAAGAGGTCTGTATCCCCCAGGAAAGAAGGGAAAACTATTTTATCTGAGCTAAATTTGGTTAGCGATCAATTCTTTTTCAGAGCCCATTTGCCCCTCCTTTATATGATGTCCAAACTGGGCCTGAGTTAGGCTTAGAAACCTTCCCAACTTGCCACCATAACACGAAAGCTTAGGATTTCACTGGAGGAAATGATTGATGTTTCTTTTAGTAATCCTTTATTTCCTGGCGTACGAGCCCAAATCAAACATCACATTTCTCAAATGCATGTCTTATTAGAAAGATGCACCCAGGGACACGAGGTTTCCAATCCCACTGGAGGATCACGGGCATGGCCAACAGCAAGAGGAATCTTTGAGCAACAAAATAGGAAAGACCAAGAATAATTTGCTTTAACGAAATACAGCAATTCTTTCATACCGAAAACATCACCAATGTTTCTTAATACAATTATTAATTCCACGCTGACAATACTGTAGTGTCTGCACTGCCCTAAAAGTCTCTTAAAAAACCAGAGATGTCTGTAAAATGGGCTATTTAGACACTTACAAACAAGTTTATCAGCAGGGGGTACAAAACCCACTTTGAAACGTCATCTCATCAGATTCTCTCTCACAGAACAGTCTGAAAAAGTAGCAATGCCCTAATTTATGGGTGCTTCTCTTACAAGTCATCTGCCTCGAGCAAAACAGCTGCCAGTGATGCAAGCTGGGAAAATAGCCAATCTGGCTCACATGCAACTATATACCCAAGAGAGCAATTAATAAGTCACAGAACAGTACCCAATTATGCAAGCATTTTCGGATCTCGGGGCTCAGAACAGGGCTGAGAGTCCGAGACCGCCCGAAGGAACTCTCAGCATTCAACTACAGTGTCTGGATGCTGCAGCAACACCTGATCTTTCCCTCTTTCACACCAGATAAAATGGGAAATTCAATTTCACCTAAAAGCTAGCAAGCTGCTTCAAAACTGCCAAACCAAATGACAATATTTAAATTGCAGGATGATATCTGCAGTAATTGCTTCAGTCCCAAGTGCAACGCTGCCTCTCATTCAAAAAGCACAGGGCACTTACTCAAGAAAAGAGAGTCAATAGTTATTTACATCAGTGACATCACTTCACCTACTTCTGTGAGGGAATTAAACCAAACATTCCTATTGTCTTCTTTCATATATTACCATCTGAGTTTCATAGATTTTGTTCTTTAAAAAAATGAATCACTTGAAAATGTAGTAAGGAAACCCTCTCAAACTGAAAAGCAGCCAGGGTCAGTTTTTTGGCAGGTGGCAAGCAAGATTCCAGCTGAGCACATCTGAGTAAATTTTGACGCTTGTATCACATCAAATTAATTTTTTCAATGCTCTTCTGTTCACAGCAAGCTTTTGCTAATTATCAACATACATTAAAATTAAGGTCTGCACATATTTCAATCTCTGGGGGCCTTTTCTTCACCAGTAAAAAGTCAGCCTACATGACAGCTAGAAACACTAGCCCACACTTTGTATTTTGACAGATTATCTGGAGGAATTGCCTATTAGGAGGCTATCTTCAGGTTTATAAAAAGAACACACACTAATCCACATAAATAGCAGAAAAATCAAAGCAAAAGGATTATTAAACATGTAAATATGACTTATTTGGGGGCAGTTTTCCATTTTGTTTGATAAGATAGCAGGAAGAGTTGTTTGCCAACACGTTACTCCAGTATCACTGCTTGGCAACTATCACTACAGTAGAAGGTATTCTTCTGAAATGATGACTACAGCCATACCCCTGTTACAAGCCCTGTCCCAACATTACCTCCCCAAAGTTACATTTTGGGCTTAAAACTAGAAAAAATGAGGAGATGCCTAAATCAGTCATCTCTCTACCTTCTTACTTTTATCTTCTCCCCGGAAAGATAAAATTATTCATAAAGCCTAGTCATTTGTTTGCACTTCTACCAAAAATCAAAAAGGATTCATTACAGCAATGTTTAATAAAGCAGTATATTAGAAATCACAAGAAGAAAATTAGTTGGGTAAATTTTAATTCCAACAATGTAAACAACTTCAAAGAGGTCTATAACAGTCCCACGCCTACTCAAACAAGCTTCTTGGTTCAACTAGACATGTTCAGCATGGACAAGGGGTGAGAGAGAACCATAAAGAACTTCACATCTGTAGAAACCTCAGGATAACAAGGCAAAAGGGAAACTCCTGCCTGATTACCTGGTACTTGCAATGTAGTTAAAGATTTACAGAAAGCAACTCTGTTCCTCATAATTTTAGCAAAGCTTTTTCTGGAAAGTGCTCACTATTCAAGTGAAAAAAGTTAAAAAACAACAGTTCAATAGAAATGCTCCAAAACTCATTTAATGAAATATTGTATGGATAAAGGCAAAAGGGAAGAGTAAAAAAAATACACCTAAAATTTAAATTGAAGCTGAAATGGCCATGCACTGAATGCCTGTGAGGCCTTTCTCCCACAGGTAATCTCTACCAACCTTGATCACACAGAGCTTGCGATGGAATCCTCAACACCTACAATCCCCAAACTTACAGGAACTGGACCATCAATTGAAAACCCTACTCCTCTAGTTTTTTGTTTTGTTTGTTTTGTTTTTTCTAAATGATACAACAGGTTCAAAAGCTAGCAGGCCAAAGGAGAGAGATGGGCTGGCAAACAGAAATAGCACACTCTCGGGCACCTTTTTGCCTGCAAGGCAGAATCTTATAAGCTTCACATCCTTTGGAAACCGATCTAAAATACATATTATACCTCTGATATTATTAACTGAATAAACACACTTCTTCATCTACAGGAACTGTTCTTTCTGCTCTACTAATTTCTAAAACCAAAACAAAAAAAACCCCAAACCAACCAACCAAAAATACTCACAAAATAAACAAACAGCAAAAAACCCCAACAAACCCAAACAAACCCAAAGAAGAAATTTAACAGTTTAAATCTATCTATTGCATGAACCTAGAGCATCAAAATTGTGAATGGCAAAATGAAGTGTTCAGGCAAGCTCCCCAGGAATGGCTAAGGGAGGTAAAGGAGCTGCAGACTCTCTCCTGCCACTGCCCCATATCTCTTCCCCTACGACACCAACACGCTGAGGCCAAGCAGCCACCCCCCAGACCCAGAGAAGGCCACCAGCCACCTCTGACCCCGGCCACTGTACAGTCTCGCCACTTGGACCACCCTCAATTTAGCTTTGCAAGCCTCAATACCTTTTGGTACCAGGTGCACTGTCAACGCTTACAAATGCATTTGTTGCCTTTAAGTAGGGAAACAATCAAAACTTTAAAAATTATTTACATAGCTAATAATGCTACAGACTTTTATACACAAGATTTACCCCAAGAAATAACCGGCTTTGGAAGACCGAGCTGTAGGCATGCTGTTACTTCATTCCTGCCCTCAGCACAAACACTTGCCATTCCTGGCAAGTGAACCTGACAAGACAGAAATGCATATATTGAGAGCTGTCATTTACTTCAAGTACTGGTACAATAGAATCATCAACTATAAGCTGAAGAGTGACCATTTTAGACCATCTAACAAAGAAGTCATTTGTCAGACACTAAGGGACTACAAGTGCTTGAAGGGCCATGTGAACATTTTTAGTCAGCTACATCAGGGCACAGCTATTAAATTTTCCACTCCATTTCACAGCACTTCTGATTTTATGGGCAGTTTAAAGCCATAAATAATTATTTTGAATAATAACTAAAGAAAATGCATTTTTACGCAATAAAATGTGGTTTCTGTAATCTGCAAAAAGAGCACGAGTTCAGTTTTTATAATGAAGTCTATTGGAGCAAGTATCAAGTTGAACTTGAGAAGGGAGAAGAAAGTGACATGGTTTGCATGTAACATGGAACTTCAGCGTATAAAATGACTACATAATTATTTTTCAGTATTTTTTATCTAGAATAATGTCAAGCTCCTTTTTTTTTATTTTAATTTTTTTTTAAACACACCCACACCCCACCCCTTCTCAAAAAATACTTGTGTGCTTAAAGAAGTTAAAACTATGACAAAGACATTTGCAGGGAAATCAAAGTGCTACAAACTGAGGAAGGTCAAAAGTACTAAGTCAGAAGTGAACTGTATTCTGCAGTGACACATTTTAAGACTCACTATCCCATTTCAACAGAAACCAGTTGAAAACATTTTATCAGTTAGTTTTTCAATGTAATCACCACTGTATTTTTTTAAATCTACATGTTTAGCTCTATTTTTTGTATGATTTGAAATGCACAATCTTCCTAAAATAGAGCAATAACAACAAAAAATAACTAATTTTGAAATAAAGATTGAAAGTATTTAGGGATTGTGCTAGTTTTTCTAGCTATGATAAGTTTGATTTTCATAAGAAACAGTGAACAAAATAAGAGCTTTAATTTTTTATAGAAAAATTCACAAGAATAGTTTTCCTGTTCTTATTTCTATAATTATGCCATCATTTGCTCTCTGGACATGGTCCTGGGCCACTAGCATAGATGGCCCTGCTGATAGGGAGCAGCCAATCTCCAGAGGTCCCATCCAACCTCAACCATGGTGTGACTGTATGAAGTGGACAATTAAGACTGGCACACAACAAGTCAGTAGTCCCAGCTGAGATCAAACAAACTTTCAAAATTTGGAGTAAGTTCCAAGATTTTTTCCCTTCATCATATGACTTTGTGGAAAAGTTATAACAATCTGCTTGTTCACACCTGTCCACCTTGACTAACTTTAGAACTGGGATAGAAATTGATTTCCTAGTTATGATCTGTTGGAGGGACAGTGATGTGCCACTTCACAGGTCACACCACTGGGGTACAAATACACATTGCTAGAACACAAGCTTTTTGCCTTGTTTCAATTTCTATACCAGGCATTACAATATTAAATAAAAAAAGGGAGTAGCTAAATACTCACTATTAAAACAAAACAAATGCAATTAGATTTTTACAATGTTATGAAAATACAGAGAAAAATCCTACAGGCTGATTTCTCCACCATCAATTTCTTCGTTTTAATAAAAAATTCCAGTATCTGCTTCCACTACTTCTCTTCCACTATTTGTTGCATTGATCCAAAATAGTTTTTAAAAGAATTTACTTGATAGCTTACAGTTATTAGTTCTACATGGTTCACACTATGGCTCTCTCATCATTGAGTGAATCAAAACATCCAAACAGAAGCAGGCTGATAATGCCTTTCCCAAAGAAGTTCCTGAAAAGCTTTCCTACTTCAAAATGGTCAGAGCTTCTGCTATCACTGAGGCCAGTGCCATGCTCTAATATCCATGCTCGACACAACCTTATACACAGCTGCTGAACACTAAATTCAAGCAGCATTATCATCTGAAACTTCAAAAGGTCTAAGGATCTCTACTATTTTCAAGCTACCGTTCTGACAAACGGATACCAGGAATCAAATAACTCAAGTAGCTTAATGCTCTCTCTGGCCTCACCAGTAAAGTGCTAAGGCTACTGCACGGGGCAGATGATGCCCACAGGAAGCTAATGCTGCTCCTGCCTTCACTCCAGCCCAGATAACAGCAAATTATGACCCGTTCCTCATCTGCTGCAGCAGAAAGATCTAAACACATGTAAAACCTTTTACCACAGCTCTCATTCCAGACGTGTATCACCATGGCCATTAGGACATGTAAATGTACTTCAAGTTTCCCAAATCTATATGGCACCAGAGTTTTATACTGAACTGTGACATAAAAGGCCTCAAATTTGGAAAGTTCTAGAGTCTCACATGCAAACAGTACTTCAAACCTGTGGGAAAGCTTCAGGGGGCCCACGAACACAGTGCTTGGGTTATTAATCAGCTGATAGCTAATGACCAAAGATCTCACTTCTCAAGCATATATTCAGTGATTCCACCTTATGGCACAATTCTAGATTGATGATGTATAATGACTGTCAAATATAAAATATTTGTTCATTGAAACTAGAAGATGGGTCAGTAATTACAGAACAAGTTTATGTACTCCATCAGTTTGACATATTGGATATGGAAGAAAAGTAACTGCTGTATACATAAAAAAGGAGACTATTTTGTCTAGAACATACTTTCTAGAAAGCGTTCACCACCATGTCCCTTGGCTCTGGTGTTCTTTGTTCCAATAATGCAAACTGTTTGTCCTCTTGAGTTGCCTTTTTGGTTTGGTTTTATTTTTCTTGAAGACACACTGTGCCCTCTTTCCCTGAAGAGCTTACACTCCCAAGACAGTCTCCTTAAAATCCAGTATTAAACTGCAAAACTGCAAAGAGAATGCCAGAAGCACCACCGCTTTGGGAACTTACAGAAATGCCTCTTTTTTTCCTTTTTTTTTTTTTTTTTGGTTTTTTTTGTTTTGGTCTTTTTTTTTTGTTTTGTTTTTTTGTTTTTTGTTTTCATTTCTCCCCACCCAGAGTCAATTTGAGAGTCGCATTTTATAATATTATAACAGAGACTGCTTAAGTGGGTAGATTGACAGACAAGAGAAAATAAAAATAGTTTTTCTTTGAGAAGACACCAGTCTGCACTTGTACAATACCAAAAGCCACAGCCAAGCAGAAGAAAGTTGAGAGGTCAAAAACAAGTGCCAGTAGTGTTATCTTGAACACTAATCACTGTATCCAAAGAATACTTCTGCTGATGCGTTACTATTTCTTCTGTGATGAGGGAAAAATGCAGACTGAACCTCGTGGGATTGCCAGATGTCCTGTATAATTAAGATGGTATGTTCTAGTGGTCAAATGTGATGCTTTATGAAAAGCATATAGGCTATGGCTTTTCCTGGATTTCTGTGGTAACAGGCATTTTTTTCCAAATACATAGAAATCAGGGCCATGGGGCATCCAGAAAAAAAACAAACCCCGAAGTGGTTGTGATGCAGCTAAATTGTAGTTCCCCTGCAGAGTTAACCTAGGTATCCACAGCTTAGTTCTCTGCCATTGTCTCAGATTTTAGCAGCTAAACTCTGGCAATCCTAAAACACTGCTAAATTTCTACAGACAAAGAAAGAGTTTGTTTCAGCTCCAGATGTGACTGTGACTAAGGAGCTACTTCTGACCTCCCTCCTCATTCCCACTGACCTTGGCAAAACACTTGTAAAATGGGACTATTTATATGCATGAGTTGCCCTCTCCTGACTGGTCCATTACGGCACCCTCAGCCTGTATAGAAAACGCTTACTCGTGGTAAAAGATGTAAATTTGACTTTTTTTATACTATTAACATGCAAATGCTTGAACCAAATTGCTCCAGGCTGGTGGGAAAGAAAAAGAGAAACCAGCATACTACACAGCGAGCAGATAAACTGGGCACTCTGAACAGCACATTTACACCAGTACAGGCAGCGCCAGGCTGGCCTTGCACTCACACTGCACAAAAACTTGATTGCCACTGGAGCAAATGTCAGAAATTGCCCACCACAGCAGTGGAGAGAAGCTCCCCAACTAGATATTCATTGGGCTTCAGCAATTTTAACCTAAACCCTCAGAATACATGTAAGATGGTGAAATATTCCAAAGGAAAAAACCAGCTCAAGAGACTTTTATCATCAGTTTAAAACTGTCAGTCAGCATGTGAAACTACTGGGTCAAATCAAGGGGATAGAAATTATGTGAACTAGACTTTTACGTTTGCTAATTATGTCAACCTTACTCAAACCAAAGATAAATGCTGATATTCCTAATATTAATGTTGTGAAAAATTAAATCAAGCCATTGAACATTCTTACATGTGCTGTGCAAGCGGTGGACCAAAAGTCTTTGTAGAATTTTAAAGCAAGTGCAAAGTGAACTCTTGGAAGTTATTAATAAAGTAATAAACCACTAAAATTATCATACTATTTGGAAGAAATCTGATAAATCCAAAGCTCACAAAATGCACACCTCAACTCCAGGAAATGTGAATTCTCAAGTGCTAGAAGCAGGTTGATAATGCAGGATTGAAGATCTGAGAATTGCTGCAGTGTCACACCAAGCTGAACCTAGCCCAGTGAAGTGGGACAGCTTTCTAACCATTAGGCCTTCTCAAACCCATCCATTAGGCAATTAATGTGGTGCAAGCTGCTACTTTTCAGCTGCTCCATCTGAAGCCTCTTACCGCTTTGAAAAAACAAAATACTTCAAGTTATCAGCCCTCAGAGAAAACACACTAGGAATGTATTAGTACACTGGAAATGAAAGCAAATCCATCAGCAATTACTGCACAACAGCTGATGTATCACAAGCCAGCCAAGCCGCAGTAACATACCCATCATCATTTAGACATGTGGGTGGGTTAACTTAGACCACTTTAGGTAAGGAAACAATTGGGTGTTTCTCTCTATTCCACATAGTGTGGCCTCATGCTCTTTATGGCAAACCTCTCAAACTGTGAAGAGAATACAATTTCATTTCTAATGAGTTTTCTAAAATGTTACTGAAAAACCCCCAACCTTCTCCACCTTCTCCAAGACAGATGATAGCATTATGATAAATATTTTACAAACAGATCAAGACAGAAAGCCGACTGAAATAGACTGGTTATCAGCATAACAGCACTGTGTCAGACAAAGATCCTTCGCCATTCAGCTATTACAACCACAGAATGATCCTCTCTCATCATACGTTCACTTCTGGAACAAAATAAGACATCGCTCTTAAATTCCATAGTTGATAAGACTTTTTAGTGCATATCTCTAATTATCTACACTGATTATTTTCTCTGAACACATCCAGCCTGTACCTGGAGAAAGACAAATTCTTGCTGGAAAAGGCTTTATCATCATCACATACAATGGAAGTGAATGGAGGGCTATTGGCATTGTACCATTACAGGCAAAACTGTAAAGCATAAATGCAAGTTTCTTAAAAGCACCACAGTGCTTTACTGTACAGAAAACTCCACTATTTCAGTTGAAATCTCTAAAAACCTGCTATACAGTAATGTATAATACTATATATATGTAGTAGAGCTGTACAGTATATAAGCAGCACTCAGAGTGTTCAAGATACAGGAAATGTTGTGGTTAATGTTTTAGGATCAGAGCAGCACTGCCACGTGCTAGCATATCATAAACACAAACTTCAATTCATGGCTGACAGAACTCGGTCTATTGTGGCAGAACAATTAATTAGCATCACATTCCTTTTTGGCAATGCATCTAAGTAGTTGGTCATCACTTATTCAAGCGAATGGAACATATTTTCTAAAATTCCATGTAGAAAATGTATCTGAAATTCTCAGTCTCATAAGGTAGCCTCAAGTTTGATGCAATAACCATGTGTAGAAAATATCATGCTCGTGTCCATATAAATAGAAGCAAACAAACATGTTATCAGTATGCTAAGACTTAAAGGAATTACAGATGGGTAAATGAGATAGAAATTTTTGTCTGCCAACAAGCAATATAGCAAATGTGATTTGTTACACTTGAAAGGCAACAGATCGGGTCCGTGGAAAGAGCACAGTACTCTGCTGCTTTATTGTTCAGTGTGTGACCCCATGCTCGCTGAATCCAGTTCAAAACCACTCAGCAATTTATTTTTTTTTTTTTACTTCCTCTGACTTTGGATCTGTTACTGTATTTTGTAAAAGCATTCATAGAATTCTGCAGCACATTTACAGTAACAACTGTGTATCCTACTTTCAAATTCAAGTTTGCTTCGAAACAAAAGTTCATTATTAATTATTAGGGATACAAGCCACAAGATTCTTAATAATTATGTTAAAATAATGTAGGCTTAGATTGTGAATTTGGCTACTGTTATTTTGATTCACATGGAAAAACCAAACCAAAACCAAAATATCATTAAGCTTATTAACATCAAAATCTGATTAAATGGAAAAAAAAGCCCCCAGCAGCAGCTTATAACTTTAAACCTGTTAATTTACCTGTGGTTTCTTCCCTCCTCTTCTGTATGCAATTGTGATTAAGAATATCCACTTAAATTACAAAAGAAGTAAGAAGCATTGTCCTCCTGGTTTAAATGACCACATAAACTGGCTCCATTGGATCAGACCACAAACAATGTCTTATCAAGAGAAGCTTCACAGCTTAAACTGCAGAACATCTCAAACAGGCTCAACCATCTGATACCTCTTGGCTCTCATGGCTTTCTCTGCCATCTCTGACTTCACAGACTACTGTCCTGTCCTCCCTATAGTTATCTTTTTCTTTCCATGCTGCAGTCACAGCCCATTGTACTGAGCCTGGCTGGCATGGAGTTAACTTTCCCCATAGCAGCTCTCATAGTGCCTTTAACAAAATGCTAAGTAAAACATCAGTGCAACTTGAAAAATTCTGCTAAGATGACATAAATCTGAAGTTTCAATTATATTTGAAGGCATAATAGGATTTGAACACACAGGTGCTATGACTGCTGTCCTACACAGACGTATTTCCAGCATCCGAAATGCATGTTTCAGAACCCAAAACATTCAGTCTGCTCCCACCACCTTTTGAAATGTAGATTTAATACATACTGCCAAGTTGACATTAGCACAGTAAGCTAACAGACTGTTTGAGGTACTGCTTAAAGTAATGAGGATCTCTCTAGCTTTTCTGCAGGTTTAAACCCCAAGGAAAGAAAGATGGGCCATATGAAATTGTATGGCCTATTTCTGCAACGGCAGAAGAGTTACGAGCAGTAGCCAAAGGTACCAAGACATTTCTACTTCATTCATACAAGGTAGCAAGTAGTATGTTAGAAAACTCCTAGAGAACTACAAGCTAAAAAACTTAGGTAGTACTAGCTCAGTAGCCACAGTGGCTGGAGTTCAACATTGATTCGGTGCTTAAATATTTGCTCAGCTCCTTTCCCAGGATTCACAGCCTGAAGAGAATTATGTGCTACTGCAAATATGCCCTCAGCAGTACCTGAGCTAGTTAGCTATGTCTACACAAAAGTTCACACTAACAGGTACATAGTCTTCTAGGATAATTCTGTTTGAAAGGAACCTCAAGAGGTCATAGAGTCATAATATGTCAATAGCAGATGTTTTCTATGAAAGAATAAACCTTGTCCCGTAACCTCATCTTACCTTTATCCCAAAAGGAGTGCTTGCCAATTTTATTTCCCTTGTGATAATTTCCATTTCAAGCCTCATTTCTGCTAGGGTTAGAACTCCAAATAGTAACAAGTGGTTAAGTTTTCACTTCAGCGGTGGAATTCCACTTGCAACTGCTGTAACTCGGAGTGGGATGGTGACCATTAGCCATCCCAAGTAGGCTGGGAATCACTGCTGTACCACATGCAAAAGAATGAATTATTTGGCCAAAAAGAATGGCCAGTTTCTGAAATAAGGCAAAGAGGCAAAGCTACCAAGAGCAAAAAAGAGAATAATATTTCACTAAATATGCTATGAACCCACTCTAGGAACAACACGTTAAAAGTGGTTGCCTTCAAAAAAGAACAACTCAAATGAAATCACAAAATGAAGACTATGTGTCCAGATTGCCTCCAAAGGCTACATCAGGCACTACAATCTTTGAGGTGAAACGAATTCTTTCAGCCATCATGCCTAGTTTATCTACAAACCTTTCTTCTTTTTTTTTTTTTTTTTGGCAGCCATATGTGAACTACCCCTCCTAGAAGTGTTTATTTTGGGCTACAGAAGCAAAAAGCATCTTCACCGCTTATGTACAAATATTTGATTTGTAACTTTATAAAGGCACCTTATCAGCCAACTTTCCTCCTCACTGCTATGTAACACATGCTAAGCAAAATCAAGCTGTATCTGTTGAAGTCTCCTAGCCTTTCAGGGTGTTTCTGAAGATACTGGCTTGGTACTTGTTTAACTTTATAGCTGGAATTAAACCAAAAGTCAAATGAAAAGTAGGAAGAAGAAAATGACAGGATCAAAGTTAAATCAAACTTATATTTTCATATTCTTTCAATGAGCAAAATAACAAAATCTCACCGTCAACCAATTATCAGGGAAAGATTATTCCAGTTCCAGCATCTTATACTAACACCACACATCTTCCCAATTTATTTCATTTCCTTATCAAAAGTTAATTTTCCTATGTAAATGAGCCGGACTTTGGAAAAGTTCTGTTGACACCGCATTGTGTTGCAACATTTTCAAATTGCAGTTGCCAGTTTAAGAGGTATTGAAAACCTGTGAAAAAAGGCTAGGTGAGAAAAAAAATGCACCTTCAATATATTACGATACTGCACTGAAAATGTAACTTTTTATAACTGCTCAAAATAATCCAGCAAATAACTTCTCAAAAAGTTATACAGAACCAGCATGGCTATTTCTTGCAAGTCTAGAGAAAAATGCTTTCTCAGTTTGTCCATTATAAATTCACAGAGAGCAGGTTTTGGAGCAGAGCCCAGTTACAGTTTCACAAACTAACAGAACATACAGGATGGTAACTAAGAAACCCGAGACAAGAATGGTTGCTATAGGTTGTACTGCAATTAAGAAATGTAATAAAAGCCCGTTGCTTTGTCTCAATTTAAGATAATTATGGTTAACCCACAGGTGTTCTTGAAAATTAATTTCAGTATTTTATACCTTTAATTGAAGGAAAGATTATAGCAGGAGTTTAAACACTTTAACAAATTAAACAGGTTCATTTAAAAAAAAATAAAAATTCTAGAAATTCAATGTATTTTGTATAGTATCCCAGAGCAACAGCTTTTAACATTTTAAACAGGATTGTTACAAGAGCATGAGTCATAAACAATGAGTGACTTAAAAAAAAATAAATTAATTATTACTATTTTTACTGTTAACACATGACCTAAGAAGGAAAGAGTGACTTTTTCTCTGGCTATAAAACTGTAATTTGGGATGTCTGCTATGGCTGCCTTTTGAAGTCAGTGACATTGAAAGAATAATTTTTTATATAACCCATTTATTTCCAAAAAATTCAAAGTTTGCTCTCTGAAACAAGAGCAGAATCAGCAGAACAAATACTTGTAAAAACCTGAACGATTACGTTCCACGGTGCAGCTCCTTCTCTACGTATACAGAGACTGTTACAGTCATTCCAACTGATCTCTCACAACAAAGAACTAACAACTTGCCCCTGCGAAAGGAAAGGAATGTAATGGCAAGGCATCACTGCTCAGCGAGAAGATTTTCCTGCCGTTCATTTGTCTCCAGGTGCTTTGCACAAGAACATCTGGCATCATCCTGCGACAAAGAGAACTACCGGCAGACAGTCACCCACCTCTGGGAAACAGCCGAACCAGGAACTACTGCAACACGTGCAGGCTAAGAATAGACAAACTCAGGAACTCTGACATATCAAGCTGGTCTCTAAAATCACCTTAACTTTAAAGCCAATGAGTTATTGTCGCTGTCAGAGGCCATGTATATTGTTACACCGAACCCACAGTTGCTGCAAATTCTGCCCAGGAAACCAGCCAGTAGAAAGCTGAACTCAACAGACTATTTTTCCTACAGCACAAGAACCAGAAGGCATTAGGAAGATCTAGGACAAGCCAGGCCCACACCAGAAAGAGGAAATCCTTCACTAACAGGTAGCAAGTGACCGGACTTGTCAAAGGAAGTTGTGGATGCAAGAAGTTGACGTAAGTTGGAGGGGAACCTGAGCCAAGGAGGAAGTGCCCATCAGTTGAAGGGGAGGCTGAACGGGCCCTTGCAGCTAAATAGCTACAGCACATTAGGAAGTCCCCTGAGCTGAAACCAGGTGGAAGTTGGCAGAGTGTAGGAAGGGGGTACGGGGAAAAAAGAAAGTATCATGTTACCATATTTTTATCCTTCCATCAGCCTCTGATTATGGCTACTTTCTTTTCCTCCCATGCTCTTTAATGCGTTTAATTGCACATTAGTCCCTGTAATAGACGGGAAGATGATAAGCAGCAACTTACGATTACTGGGTTTATTGATTTTTCCCTTGGTGTCTTGCTTCTGGAGATACTGCAGTGACAGGCAGATGCAGGAGATAGATATAAAAAAGTTCTAACCCATCTTTTGGTCCCCTGAAATCTGTTTAACATGACATCTTTAAGTCAAGAATATAAAAGATATTTAACTGATAAGAACAGATATCAAACTTGACCTTAGATTAAGATCAGAGACAGAGTATTAAGCTAAATGGACTTTTAAACTGAGCCATTTTTATGCTTTAAAACTAATGTATACAAGTAACTTCACCATTTGTTTAAGAATTGTTTACTGAATTAAATATCATTTCCTAACTCTGCCACTGTTACTGAAAGTTGGAGAAAAGATTCTTATAATAAGAAGAAATGGTTAAAGCGAATGAAAATTCAATAAAGAGCTAGAAGCAGCAGCAGTGAGGACAAATGAGTAATAGCACCTGCAGCTACTTAACTTTTATTAACCAGAATTAAACTCCACTATGTTTTCCTGAACAATGCAAGTTTACAAGACACACTTCCAGCTGATACCAGACAGTACCTGCTGGGGCAGGGCTGCCATGCAGAGGGACCTAGACAAGCTGGAGGAAGGAGCAAGCGAACGGGAGACTCATGAAATTCAACAGCGACACACAGAAAGCCCTGTGCCTGGGAAGGAAGGGTCCCCTGCCACACTAGGGGCTGAGAGCTGCTCTCCTGAGAAGGATGAAGGGCTGCACAGGAGCCTGCAGCGTGGCCTGGCAGCAGAGGGGCCAACTGTCCCCTGCTCTGCATTGCCAGCAGCACAGCCATTAGACCCAGGGGAACGACCTCCCCCTCTGCTCGGCTCTTGTGAGACCGTACCGAGAACAGGACATGCAGCTTGGGGCTCCCCAGTACAAGACAGACATTGGTAGAACGGAGCGAGTTCAGCAGAGGACCACCAAGATGTCTACAGGACTGACTAACCCACCCTGGGAGGAGAGGCTGAGGGAGCGGGGTCCTCCAGGTCTGGAGAAGCGATGGCTCTGGGGGGAGCGTAACAGCAGCCTGCCAGTGTCTAACAGGAGGCCAGGAAGAAACCAAAGCCAGGCTGGATCCAATGGTGCGTGCTGGGAATATGAAAGGCAATGCTGAGACAAGAGAAGCTGAGACTAGACAAAAGGGAAAAAAGTCTTACTGCGAGGCCAGACAGGGAGTGGGACGAGGTGAAGCAGAGTGCCCAGAGAGGCTGCACAGGCACTGAAGGGTTTCAGCGGCGGGCTGGGCAGCACAGAACAGGGCAACAGCACAGGGAACAGCACAGGATTGATGGGGAATTCAACACCAGCAAGACCATTACAACAGCCACATTCAAAGTGGACCTTCTTCAGCTTAACCTTTTCACTTTTATGCTTGCTAATGTCCTCCTGTGTCCCACGGGCATTTTGTTTCATTTTAATCTAACTTAAGTTTATTTGGAGCAATTGTTCTCAGCTGTTACTAGTTCTGAAAGTTGCTGCTTCTATTCTTCAACCTGAAGAAGAGGTTCTATGCTTGTCAGTTTTCTTCCTGCCTTATTAAACCATCTGGTACTAATACTTCCCATAGTTTTTAGCTTCACTCTTTGGCCCACCACGAAAGTAATTCCACTAATATTTACTTTCATAACGAAGATTTTCATACAAAGAGTTTTTGCTACAGGTAATTTTTATTCAGTGTGGGTGTGCTGCAAGTATAATCAGGGCCCAAAAAAAAAATTCACAAAGGTCATCAAACCAGCTCCACTCCAACTCTGTTGGACACAAAGGCATGCAGTAAAATATTCCAAGAGTATCATTCCAGCTTTTCCAAATGTATAGACTCTGGCCAAAAATCTCTAAGTAAATATGTTTCGCTTGAACTGGAAATTGTATGCCTGCTTTCATTTCTAATAGCCCTATTTCTAACCCGGAGATCAGTTATGCTTTACGCTATGACACACGCTCCTTCTAACAACTCATTCTCACTATGCTATAGGAAAGAAGAAAAAAGGCTACCCCTTTAAAGCAAGAGCAAAGAGAATATATACCCCTCCTTATCGTCTCCTGCAAACTAGATACTGTGGCATATGCTACAGAAGATACAACTGCTAATCAAAATAAAATGCAGAAAAAATAAAGTATGACATTGCAAACGGTACGTATGCTTATTTGAAGCAGCAATCTCTTCGGCCTAATCTAGTTACATACTTTCGTCTTTTTCTAAGAGTCTGCCCACAGCAGATAAACACACAAACCTTCTTGTGCTGCACCAACTGACGTCAGCAGTCGCTTAGGAACAGCGTTTGGTGCAAAAGTGGTAGGACCGAAACTATGTTTACAATTGAACAAGAATGACAGTATGCAGGGCTCACTACAGCTTCAGGAAAAGAGATACAAATTTATACAGAAAAACTACAAAAGACCTTTTCTGAAACTTCATGAGATTTTCAAAGAACGTTTATCCACTTAAATATCTTGGGGTGAATACCAAGAGCAATAGATTTATTTTTCTATATTTTAAGTGATCAAATTTCCACCCCCCCCACGTTGTTGTGTCATTGTGTGTGTCCGTCCCAAAAAAAAGGTCACCAGTTTTGGAATACAATCTTTGAGCTTCTTTCACTTCTGTTTAATCTGTAAACAAAAATTCAACTCAAGTAACAACTTCATTGGGTAACTGTTTACAGGGACAAAGCTCTGTTGTTCCCACAGCAGGAAAACAAAGGATCTCACAAAACAACCTGCACCAGTAGAAATAATCATCCCCTCACTATTTTCTAAACAGTCGAATGCCAGTCAAAAAGGAACTTAGAAATGCTGCTGCAACTCAATACAAAAATTATTCTGAAGCCCCTCAAGAACAAACAGCATAAAACTATACATCTGCAAAGCTGTTTGTGGCAGCTTCCCAAATAAACTTCCTTTTACAGTCACAGAATTTTCATTTAGAAAGAATGAATGTGCAAACTGTATGCACAGGTTTCTTTATTGGGCCACAGTCCTTCACAAGGAAGCCCCAAAGTTTGAGTAGCCTGATACTTTTCGTTCTGTAACAACACAAGGTAAAGTTTCTAATCCCTTGTTACACTCCTGGAAATCTATTGAAGAAGTAGTTAAAAAAAAATTGCACAGCTTGCACAATTTGAAAAAATGTTATTTGAAGTGAAATGCTAAACTTACATCCTACACCTCTAGCAGGCATTCTCTGGCTTCAGGCTATGGAAATGAAGCAGCTTTCTCACCAGAGCTGGGCCTGATAGGAATGCACCGAATGAATGTCAGACATCGTAACAGAGAGGGTCTGTGCCTCCTGTGCTCACATTCCTTCTTCTGGCTCTAAGAAAACATGAAGGAAGAAGCTAAAACTAGAATGGCCTAAAAAAAAGGACATGGAAGAGAAGAAAACTGAATGATTCAATATTACAAAACCCAGAATGCCAATTCTCATATTCTTTTGACATGTTTCCAATGTAAAACCAGGGTTCAACAGCCACTTTCAACTCTGAACTATAATTAGTTACTGAGACACGAGAAGCTGCGTGTGCATTTATCACAGTTCTTTGCTGTACACATCTCCAATCAAAAAACTGCATGGGAAGTGAACACAATCTGCCTCTGCCTTCAAGCTAACAGAAGAATTACTGTAAAAGTGGGAAGGCTAGCTGGAACATATGCCGTATCAAACAGAAGTAATGGTCAAAATCAGGAACATTCCCCCTTCACCACACAAAAAGAAATCCACCATCCATATGCAAAGCAGAAAAAAATACACTGAAAGACAGCAAACAGGGATAATCCTCTACAATAATACTAACTTCCTGACATGCAGTTTTACACAATTCATCCCCAAATTCTCTAAAACCAAGACGTGAAAAGGAGCAAGTAACATCGATTTGATCTGAAGTAAATACTGTGTGGCTTCATTCATCTCTCAGTATTTTTTTAGTCTGCCACTGGGAGTGGGATAAAGTTGTTCCTGTGATTTCAATGCACCCCTAAAGAATATTGTCTCTCGACAACGTCCAGAAGTAATATGGGCCAAGAATATCTATCTGAACCCAAACTGAAACATTTCAATACCAGCCAAAGGTCTAAACAGTTTATCTGGAAGTCAAGCAGACAGAGCTGAAGAAAAAATTGGCTCTACTAAAGTCAGCAAAGCCTTCCTCATTGAGTCTGGGACAGTTCAGAAATTGCTTCAGCTTGCCTTCTGATGTCTATTCCTGTACGTGGACTCTAAGCCAACTTTTTGAGGATTCTGCATTTCCTTCCCATTGCACCTCCCACCACGACAGCTGAAAACGGAGTTGCCAGTTTTCTAATACCCTTGGGAAACAAAGCATCATTTTTCTGCCACTGTGTCTGGAAACAATCAAGGTGCCAAAGGGAACAAGTAGCTGGTCAGACCGCTACACTTTGAGAATTTCTGAGGGGCTAGAACACAGTTCAGCTGTGCTTCAATGGATAGCAGGAGACTCTTATCCAAGGCTCACTGCTGGTGAACCTCCCACACAAAGACATCCAGAAGCCACCTGGATAACTTTAAAACAGAACTAGTGAGTGGAAGCAAAGACCCAAAAGCAAACGTCCAGTTGTGACCAAAAATGCAGCCAACATACTAAGCGCACACTTGCAGAATTCCAGTTAGTATTAAGCTCCTACAATGCCAGCTTTGTATCCCATAAAGATGTAAGACTTCTTGGGAGATCTGTTTTGTTGTTGTTCTAATAACTGGTCTTAGAAACAGCCCTGTTTTAAGTGTCCGTTTCCCTCCTTTGTCCCCTCCTCAGCTAGCTAGTTAACCCAAACCAACCGAGGTGTCACTGCTGAAACAGACAACACGTCCCTATAAACAACACAGTAAACTGTCAACATACAAACCATCTTATCTACAACCAAAATGTGAACTTAGAGATACAATGAGAAACATATTTCACATGTGCACAAGTTATTTTTCTTAGAGGGGAAAAAGATAACTTGGGAGCATCAGAAAAAAAACCTGAAGAGAATGAGTGGCAATCAATGTTAATAAAATTTTAGGCTTTCCGGTCATTCTGAGAAAATAAATTCTATGAAAATTCATCTTTTCCCTGAAAAGCAAGCTGCTTTGCTACATCCTTTTATCTGCTGTCCATTTTAGTATTCAGGACTCCACAAGAACAGACTATGAGCTATTCTTCTACTTCTGACCAGGTAAAATCCAGGCAGGGCAGCGGAGCACGCCTCCTGCTAAGGCAGAACCTGCTCAAGACTCTCCTTCAAAGAATGGCCACGGCCATTCCCACCTAGCACTCTGCTAAAAGCAAAAAAAGTTACAGTCTACTGAAAGAAAGGCTCAGAGCATAAATAAATCAGCCAATAAATGAGACAGCATTTCATTTATCTTGGAGCTGCCACTGCTTGTTTCTGTAACTGAAGACCCGTAAATGACGTCCTAACAACAGGACAGGAAATAGGCTGCTGTGTTTCACTACATGGAAGACTATCTTCCCCCAACGTGATTAAAACACCCCGACAAGGAACATCACAACAGTAAATACACTTCTTCAGAAAACGGGGTAAGCAGCTCTGCGAGGAGCACAAACGATGAAATCCCTGGAAGGTTTGTCTTGTGACTAGATTACCTGGCAATGGAGTTGCAAGCTCTGAATGCCCCATCTTGCCTGTATTTAGAGCCTCATTCCAGCTGTCTTTCGGGGATTCTTTAGTCACTATTTTCCATAATGAGAGTGCTAGTAGGCTCTCTTCTCTCGTTGGCTACCAATCTTCAGGAAATGTACAGGAAATTTATTTTTCAAGATGACTATCCTCTGTCAAAGTTAACTGAAACAAGCCAATAAATTCAAAGATCCTAGGGATGGATGATTGCACAATAAAAAGGTACTTGAATTAAATGTCTCTGATGTGCACACACGTGTGCCTGTACGTGCACATACAGAAATGTGTACACATTCACAAAATGTTAAGGTCATAATTTAATACAGGGTTATACTGCCAATAAATTAACCTACAGAAGCACACCCAAAAAGAAGGTCAGAAGAGTCATTTTAGAGATGACGTGGAAAACAGACATCTGTGGTAAGAGAACAACAATTCCTCACCAAGTCTAGATATTTGACAGCATGAGACAGTGTCTTTTAATAGTATTTAACAGGAAGATAAAATAGGAGACAGGAAATTATTTCTTTAACACTTTCTGTTTTGTAGCATAAACTTTAGGGATAAAGTTGTGTAGCTGCTTTGAAGTTCTAAGAGTTTGGTTTGAACACACAGGACACACAATCATTACCAGCACTGCAGAATGCAGCAATCCTTCAACCAAATATACCCAGCAAAATTACACAGAGCCCTTACAACAAGTTATGGAATGAAAAAACAAACAAACAAACGCCCCCCAAAATCCCCATCAGTTCACTAAACAGTGTTCACAATAATCTCAATATTCCTATTTCATATTGGAATTCTGAAACATTTTGAATACCTTGTTGAAATTTTCTGACAAAATATCTTCCAAAAATACTATCTTTAAGCATTTTGTCAAAGTAAGAATCCTTTGCTTTATAAGTGTTCCAAGAAGAGAGAGAACAAAGCTTTATTTTATATTATGATATCTAATAAAACCAAATGCATGAGATGACTTCTTCGCATCTTAACATAACAGCCACATCTGCAATGTTATTGGGGGTCAATTAAGTACCAATACAAACAAACACTGGAGAGATTCTGAAATTGCTTTTGCTTGCTGCATGTTTCTGACCAATAGATTAAAGGGTAATCTTTAATTTTCCTCAACCAGTGCAGGACTGTAACCAAGCTAATTCTTTAAGTCAGCACACAGTGCATTTGCATTGAGAACAAAGCCTTTTAACATAGAAGAAAGGTAAGGTTTTGACTGAAGGCCCCCAGATAATGTAGTATAGAAAATAAGGGAGGGAAATTGGATTAGAATTGTCTGGTCTGGCCTTGGGTTATACCCCTGTCAGCACTGGCCACTTACAGAAAACACTGGCCACATTTCCTAGAACATTCAGCTTTTGATAGTTCAGCAGCCACAACAAGGAGTTTTGGCAAAACACTTAAGCCCGACAGGCTACTTTTTCAAATGTTCAATTAATCAAAAAGATTAATGGCAAAATGGCATTCCCCACAAAATCTCCACCTATGTCCAAGCAGATTTCACAGCACGCTGCCGATGGTGTCAGCGGTACAGCCAGTACAGCAGCAGCACCTACAGCTGTTCAAAGCCACCCCATACTACATACTGTAGTCCCTGTACCCCTTTTCTTGAGATGCTGTACCTTTTCTGCAGTCATTCTAGTGGATGGCTGCTAAGGGCCACTCTGGCACTGTTCAAAAGTGCTTGCCAGATTGTTATGGTCAACGAACAATTCCCCTCAACTATTTCTTACAATATATTGCCAATAATGTTTTCAGTTGAAAAGTCTTTGTAGTGTTTTAGCTCTTCAGCGTATTTCTGCCAACCAGCCATACTCATTAAAGCTCTTACAGGTCATATGCTGGGATTGCCAGAGCCAGGGGACCCTGCACATCCTGCACACTTCACACAGCATTGTCTAGAACAGATTATCTTGAACACTCCCTAGCAAATAGATAAAGGCCCAAGGGTTGCTAAATCCTTATCTTGACATAATCAAAAAAAGTGTTCTAACTCCATCTTCTGGCTAGGAATAATTGGTATGGAATATCAAAACCACTACTGAGTGAAGTCAGCTTGACATCAGGCTTTACTTACAAACTTTATGCTTCTATAGTCCCATTTCTTCCTTATGTGATTGAAGTTCTCTCTCCAGTTTATCATTCCTTTCACTTCCCTCTCATTTCTCCTGGGTTTGAGTTTAATCTTGGTCAAGCATCTATATAGTCAACATTTTCATTAATGTTTTGGTTTTAAAAATGTGAACTTAAGGCCAAATTTCTGCTTCATCTTCCTGAATATTATTTTTAAAATAATTTTTTAAATATTAGGTGATGAGAAACTGTCCTTGTATTAGGAAAGCATTATCAGTTGCACAACATAAGATGTACTATTTCACATTTCATAAAGGGGTAGAGCTAACAACTCAAAGCAGCAGGACTGCAGGTGGTTTCACAAGATTTTCTCTTTTATCACAAACCTCCAGCAAACAGTAGAAGAAAACTCAGAAAGTTCACAACAGAAACAGCCACCTGAATTCACTTTTATGTACTCCTCAAGAGGTGAATTTATTCCAAAGCTGAAACGAGACATGTGGTGTGCCCGCTTCTAATTCTCCACTCCTCAACCCTTCTGGAAAAAGGGATCACTGTGCCCAGTGTCTTTTACACTGGTGATTCCACTGGGATGATGGACAGAAGATATAAGCAAACACCTCTACAAAATGAACACACCACAGCAAGAGTTATTGTGAAAGAAGCGACACAGGATTGGATTGTGCAATTCCATATTGCAGAAAGCTGTAAACCTGAGAGAACTCTGGAGCTGGCAGGAACAAAGTCATGGGACCTATTTGTCCCATGAAGTTCAGTCTGGGCTTGAACTACTAATAAGGAACTGTTGGCTTTGATCATATTTCCCTTTTTCTTGCTGTCATGGATGTGAATTTTTGGCAAGATGAAAATTAGGATCCAAGGACAGTTCCTGCAAAAAGGCAAACTGAAGCTTCCTTGCTGTAGCACCTATTTTATCAGAATCCAGGTACCCGCAAAAGTGGGCAGAAAAATCATCAAGATGCCCAGAAGCATCTAAGAGGGACAGACATACTAAACTCAACTTGAGAGGACGTCCACTTCTACACTCAGATAACAGCTTTTCTCCACTACCATATTCCATACTTAGTCCTGTAGATAGAAACAAGATGGATTGATGAGGGTCCAAGACCCCTAAGGTGACTCACAAAAGCGCTGTCACAGTTTTATACCTCACTCCAAAAACAGTGAGGAACTGTGTGGAATGTTACATGGTACTGCACCTGGCTGCAACTGCTTTGCATCTTGCATTTGGAGTACCTGCTGCCTCCCAGATGTCCAATGGGGAACCTTTTGGTTCTTTTGACTTCAAGTAGACAAATGCAGAATATACAGTTCACTCAAGACAGAGAAAAAAAAAATAGAGAGGCTTTTGGATGTGAGAGTATGCTAGTTTGATTGATTTATTGGGAAGGTCTAACACATCCATTCTTTACACTGCAGTGCCATTAATTCTCTTAAATCAGCATAACTTGGCAATGCCACAATAAAGGAGCGGCCCTGCCCTGCCTCTGCCGCTCATTCCCATCCCTGTGTCACTCCCTCCCTTATGCAGCAAAAGCATTCATGCAGACACGTGGCATAGAACTACAAAAACAACAGATTACTTTTAACATGGATTAGTTCCCCAATTTGGTTGGCTGTGTAGTTTCATGAATGCCTGTGTCAGCGCAAAGGGGGATGGTGCCAGGGCAGGGACGAGCAGGCAGTGCTGGGAAGGGCCACTCCTTTTAGTGGAAGTGCCATGAATTGTTCAGGGAATAGGAACGTCTGAGTAGAGGTGTTCCAATTAGAAAGGATATGTCCAAAGGTTAAAAAAAAAAGAAAAAATTAAAAAATCCTTTTTCTGTGACTACATAAAAATTAATCTCAATTGGACACACTTCTTAGCATCAGAAAATTATCATGCTCTGACCTCAGAACTCAAAAATGTAATCAAGACTTGCACTGTGACACCCTATTGATTAATTCAGGACTCTAATTCTATGTGGACACCAAACACATTAAGAGAAAGCCTGACACTAAAGAAATAGGAAACAAGTTATTTAATTGGACACAGAAAATAAACAAACAGTGAAAAATAGCAAAATAATAAAGGAAAACTTGTGACATGCCAGGAAAATTTAGAGATGGCTAAGGCATGCCTTTCTGTAGCTTTTATCCTCGGAAAATCCAAAACAAACAAAGCCCAGTGACAGGTTTACCGCAGGCTAAAGTTGTGATGCCCTAGGGTGGAGCTGTGGAGAAACTTCCTATTCAGAGGAGACAGGGAGATTTTAATATCATCAGAAAGGGGCTGGTGAACAGAACTAAGTCTACATCATTTCCTCTGTTGTCCTTAATGATTACAGGGAAACAAAAAGCATTACCGGTGAAGATGGTTTGAAAATAAAAAGACCTAGAAGAAAGTTATTCACGTTAGACAACAGAAATCATAGTAATAATATTTTTTCAAAGCCTGCCCATGTTAGGGGATTCTAACGGTCACTTATGAAGAAAACCATACGATGAGAAAATAGAAAAGAAGAATCCCCTTTGTGTAGCTCAGCACAAGGCTATTTGTGCAAGGTGATCCAACTGCTGGCCATTCTAGCTACGTCGATAAAGAAAAGATGGACTGTCAGTCATTTTATTGATGTTTTCAGGGGCATTTTCTACAAAATACCTCACAGCATTAGAGCTGCAAAGAACGTTTTACCGATTTGTTTTTCTAAGTAAAAATCAGAATCAGAAGATGGAAGAGACCTTAATTCCTTTTCTCTTTCACAGCACTCACCTATCTGACTGGTTCTAAATGTTACAGAATATATAGAACTAGACAAGTTGACTCACTAGGTCAGGAGACTCCAACAGATACAAATCAAAGGTTTCCCCATCGGAATTCAACAAAACTTGACAGACTTTGCTGAAAAAAATAAAAACAGTCCCTTACTGTAATGCCTGAAGGATTCAATAGCCAAGGGGTGTCCTACTTCACTGCAGTCCCATCTGTTCTTACAGACTTATCTGCTGAAACACACATGTATACCAAACAGTCTGGCTGAGAACAGACAGTCAGAAAACAACTGTCAGCTCGTAAAAGCACTTTGAAAAGAGCTAACAAGTGCCAGAATGAAGATTAAATTCAGATTATTAAACAATATTTAAAGTTATGCACAAAAAAATATGAATGTGATCATGCAATATGCATCTCCTTCATCGAAGGAAGAATGACAAGGCTTACAGAGCTAAAATAATACATGAGGATACACCAAAATATTCAATATTCGATGTACTGCACAACTTGCAGGCATTGCCCTAAATAAATGACAAAGTTACTGGACATGTGCTCCTGGAACACAACGGTGACCATAACCTCCATTTTGCTGTCCACAGTTGAAGGGATAAAAAAAGATTCATGTCAAAATTCACAACTGAAAATCGAGACTTCCAGATCTTGCTTTGTGAACATCTGCATGAGCTGTTTATTAATCATGCAGGTTTAAATACCAACACTCGCTGTTTTCAGCGGTAAACTTCCTAACTTGGAACTGAGCTAACACCAATACAGCCCAAATAAAGCACGTTCCAAGCAGGGGTCTCACACAACACGTTAGTGAGGCTGGACAAGTCAGTCAAACAACTTGAACTAGCAGCAAAAACAGTTGCTTGTCCTTTAGAATAGTATCCCAGTGCTTTAGCCACTTCCACCCCACACACAAAACCCTTTTTTTTAAATTTTATTTTATTTTAATAAAATACTATAAAATTGCAGAGAATCCCATAGAAAGGTCCCGTGCCAGGTGGCCAGTGACTAGTGTTTGGAATACAACCCCAGTGACCAGCTAGCCATAGATGACACTGCTTATGGTGTGAAAAATGTCCTAAAACCAGGGTCTGCCAGACCCTTACAGCCAAGCTAACCTATCATAAATGTGCAGAAACAGAGACACTCAACCTTTCCTCAGCCTTGTATTCAAGGGTCTGGGGGAGGAGGCAAGGGGGAGAGCCGGGCTTGGAGCAGTGGGCATTTTTGTCAGGTGGGGTTTTTTGTTTGGGGTGGGTTTTAGTGGAGTTGGAAGGTTTAGTGATTTGGTTGGTGATTTTTTTCTCCCAAGAGCTTTGTGTATAGACTTCAGATACTAACACAGCTCTAACTGATGAGCTGTCGAAGTTATTCTCTTAACAAGGAAGAAAATGCAGGGATTTTATATGCAAGAATTCTTCCAAAGTACTTTGAAAATCCTAGTATTCAAACATTTAAAATACATTAACTTTTTAAGCTTTACACAAACAGAGGAACACAAGTGTATTCTGTATTAACCTTGACATTTTAACAAGTTTAGCCTTTAACTATGTACTATAATACTAGTTTGTTCATGTGTTTGCCTATGTAACAAAAAAAAAAAAAAGATAAACCCACAAACACTCTTGGTTTAACCTGTTACTCACTGGATGCTTTTCCCTGAAAAAAAATATTTTCAAAGCCCCAGACAAACTGGCCATAGCCAACACCCATGTTAACAACATACATCAGTATGAAATCAGCTACTGTGAATTTGTGGACAGTTTTTAAAATGCAATGCAGAAGACTTGATGATTTTCTGAGATAAAACACACGCTGCTTTCAACACTAACCAGTTTATGTTAGGGGCTAGGTAACTACTGGAAGTTACTGAATTTTAATCAGTGCAGGGGGGAAAAACCCCAAGTATTTAGGAAGAGATCCTTTGCTTTAGAGGTTAAGCCTCAGGTACTATGTTCGAATAACACACAGAAATAATTCAGTATAATTGCCAGCAAAAGTGGTGGTATCCGAAAGACCGGCGAAACTCGTGTAGTGCTTCATTTTGGTAACTAGGGCAGGTCATTTCCATACAGAGCACAAAAATTTGAATGTACATCCTTCAGAATGAAGCAGGACTACAGCGTTCTTTGTAGCTGCAGGCTGGAGAGCTGAAATGATTTTTCAATGTATCCAAAGTAGCACTTTGGAAATTCTCCTGAGCGCCTCAGCCGCAGCGGCACAGTTTGAGACCGAGCCAGGCTTTTCCTTTGTGAGAGTCGAGTTCAGCTCGCAACACTATCAAAAATAAAAGAACTGTAAGCTAATTGCTGGCAAGTATGACGCAAGCGGTTTCCTAGGTAACAGCCCAAGTTGCTGAAGTGCCTGATCCAGCATTTCCTCATCTGTTTGCACTCACACCAGCAGTCTGACAATGTAGTCACTGCATCCTGTTTCGCTCAGCAGCCAGCCAAACACACTGAGCTTAACCCTTGACTAACATCTTCCCGGTTACCCTGGCCCGCCTGGAAGTTAACTGCTACTGCCCTGGTCTGCACAGGCACGTCTCCTTTTCTCACACCTTCGCAGCATCTGTCTACGCTGCGTTTGCTCTGAGAAGGAAAAGATGAGAAAGAAAAACAAACTGCAATGAAAAAGTGCTCCTCTTTTAACTTGCGTTTGCACTGCTGAAGGTTTCTGCCGCAAATTACGTTTAAAAAAATTAGTCACTTGCAGATTTTACATAAAACATCAAATTAGCTCTGACTTTAGAGTCCCAGAATTCTGATTTTACACCCAAAGTAAATTAGATACAAACATCAAGAAAACCTATAAAACCAGGTCCCATTCCCTTCAAGTCTATGCGTGTTCATATCTCAGTAGAAAGCATGTTTCAAAAATGTATCACAAAACAGCTACTGCCTACACCAAGAAAACAAAAAATAGTCTTTTCATCTAAACCAAGGGAGACTGTGGATCTCAGCAGTGAGCTGCCTTGCAGGGAAGCTGCAGATTCTAGAGCAAAGGAAAAAAAATAACAACGATAAAAATAAATCAAATGTTAAAAAATGCAAATGCTGGCCTGTCTGACAATATATCGCACAAAAAAAAGAGATACAATTTTACAGTTTATTTTTAAATGTGAATTTGATTTTGGTCATTTCAGGACATGAATAACCACGAAACAAACTATTTTCAGCACAGAGGTTTTTTACATGCTACACGGTGCTTATCCGGTGTAAAACGTAGCTGGGTTTCTGTGCTATGAAATAGTGCTGGGGCACAAAGAAAGCAACAAGGCAAGATAAAAGTAGTATTTTTTTGGTTAAAAAATCTGAACAATGCTTCAACAAAGCAAAATGCAGATGAAATTTACTGCTGGGAAGAAAAGTCTCCCACCTTCACTGCCTGATGTACCCGGTGCAATTTTTATTTCGGAAGGCTTTGGGGGATTTCCCATCAGAGAGATGCCAGCCAGCCCCAACAACCTGTCACAGCAGCTTCCTGACCACTAAAGAGAACTGGGTATTGAAAACATGAAGGTGCAGGGAGGAGGCAGCCTTAGGGACTTTTCATTACTTCTTTCACAAAAGATTACTTGCTCGGGAGGCCAGATTCATATCAAGTCAGAAGTACTCTAAAAGGAGATCTAAAACAGTCCTGATATTTCAGTAACTGGAAGTCTCATTCTTTCAAATACATCACGGATTCCCCAGCTTCTTGGGAAGCCTTCTTGTTCAAATCTAGTACCATAACTTAGCCATATTCCAGGAAACATATTATGAAGTTTTAGACCAAAAATCCCAGGAGTAGAGACAAATGAGAGGCCGGAAATCGAACTCTGAAGAACGGTATGCAGGTATGCACTGGAAACTAGCGTAGAAAATGAGACACAAAAAAAGGGCTACCACCTTTACACAATATGATCCGTGCTCTGGTTGAGTCAGTAACTAGCTATTTGGAAGCATCTGCATTAGAGAAAAACATCACTGAGATGCTAACATCAGCAGGTTTTCTACTCTATTAGTATAGTTTTCCTCTGCGTTCTTTCTTAGCTTCTTCCCATACACCTTCATTCTGATGTTGGAGTACCCACATCATGGGTAGGAAGGTAGAAGAAAAAAGAAAAGTTTTCTTCACCAGTAGACAATTTTCTTCAATTGAATGGAAAGCTAGCTCAGAAAAAAAAATAATAAAGGAAGCAGTCTGGTATGGGCTTATGGAAATTCCAGAAAGAGATCTAGAAATTTCAGGCATGAAGAGGCAGTAGTGATGCAAGGCACGCTGAGGAATCCAAATACCCCTGTAGGGCAGGGAAGGAAAGCACAGACCAGCAAAACTATTGTTGCAGGGTTATGCTGGGATACAAAAGACTTCCACCCCAACATCCATTCAACAACGGATCAGGGTGCCCTGAGAAAAATCATGAGCCACATGACAGCTTTAGGTTATGGGATTCCAGTTCAGACAGGTTTTCCAAAACTAAAACATAAAAAGGTTGTGAGGACATCTTCGATAAAATGACTTTTTACATGCCTGGATTAGAACCAAGTGGAGGAATATCCATGTACAAGTTCTGTCAGAGGGCACTAAAAAAAAAATACTTATATCTAAATATGAATACAGGCACCAAAGGATGTAACCATTTCAGTTACATGAATGATCTATAAGGCGGCCATCCTGCCTGGAAGGCTACAAGGGAAGGCGATCCAAATACTAACAATTCAGTACTTTTGCAATATGCTGAATTGTTATCTGCCTTATAGCAATCCACAAACTACAGAATCCACCAGCATGATGTAGTTTTTCGCCAGCTCTGTCTTCTGCTATACTCTGAGACACGAGAAGAAAAATAGAGCTCTGTCCAGCAAGCTAGATAACCTCCCAAACGATGCTCGTGACACGACAGGCGCAAGGAACTCGCTGTTCTTTTTGACTCTGGCTTTTCTTAGCTTACTCCTCTTCCTGAGATCTGCAGGGGTACCTCTGCAGAACGTCTCAAAAAGTGATGTTGAGCTAATGGGAAGAAAGAGACAGACCTGGGACACAGCTAAGAACCTAACAGATATGCTGAGCCAAAATATTACTCAGAAACTGGAAGTAAAGTTCTAAATTTCCTTAAAAAAACCCCCAACAAACAACAAACCAAACAAATTCCATAAAAGTCCAGTTAAATTTGCTTACCCTGGAGGCAAACAAAGCTGAAGACACCAAGACAGAAAATATTCTTCTGTTCCTACTGACCCTGTTACAACCCAAGCTGTAATCAGAAGGAAATAACTAAATTCATATCTGAATGTTGGCATTATAAAGATCAAGCAAAGCTTTCTTGCAGCTTTCAAACATTGCAGGAAGCTACACTGACAAACACAAACCCTCTCATCTTTCTCTCCATTTTGCATGGGGAAGAAGGGGTAAGATGCTCTCTGTTTATTTTCTGAGGCACGGTTCATTCCCTATTACCATTAGTCAGTCAGCTACTCTTGCTACAACTGCAGCACTTGAGCCAATACTACTTCTATTTCTCCCTCCTGACTTGTTTACAATAGGAAAGAGGCAAAATATAAACAAGCTAAAGGCTTAGTCTTCTCAAAGAAAACAAACAAAACAAAAACAGGGAAAAAAAAACCAACCAGAAAAAAAAAAATCCAACCTAGAAAACCTTTGTCCCCTCAATGCAGGAAACAAAAAACAGAGTACTGTTTTCAGCTTTGGCACTACCAAAGACACAGAGATTCTCTTTGGGTGGCAAAGAACAGGTTCCTAACTACAAAATCCTACATATTAAGAGCTCAGACCTTATCAATTGATTTGCAGTTATGCTTACAAAGAATGAAGCAGGTGAGTAAGCACCTTGCATCTAACTTGCAGAACTAAAAGGACAAAATGAAAAAACAAAGAACTTTACAATATCGTATGGTATCAAGGTAAGGAGTAAGGTCTCTGAACAGGTAAAAAATAAATGTATGTGCTTTCTCAAAAGCAGTCTACTTGTGTGATTTATCAATAACAGACATTTACATGGTACTGATGTAAGAGATTCTGGAAAAAAAATTATGCTGAAATGCAAAGAAATATTTAATTCTTCTATTTTGGAAATTATATATTACCAAATACTCTACACATTTATTTTTTTTAACCAATAATTGAATTGCTAGGTTTCTAAACAAGTAAAAAAGTTCTGTCTGAAAACATTTTATGTCTTTGCTGAAAGATACTGGTAATTTTGGAGCAAATTACATTCCTTATCTTGTAACATTGAGAAAGAACACACTGGTAGGAAGGGGTGTTAAAAATAACTGTAAAATTAAGAACAGATAAGGACAGGGAAAGAGAAAAAAAAATAAAATTTTGAATAAGAGAAGACAAGCAGGGAAGCAATTTACTATTGAACTTAAATATCCTAGGAAATGATATTGCTCATACTTTCAAGGCCCAAATAATTAAAAATAAAGATGTGCCTTCCAAAGGCACAGCAACCCTGTCCATCAGCAGACAGGTGAAAGGTGCACAGCTTTCAGAATGTGTTCATTTGAGATTGTTAATGCTATTAGAAGGCTAATGTTATAAATGACATTAAACCCTGTGAATTTTTAAACAAGTAAGGACCATAATCTCAACCCTTAAACACTGTAAAACACGTGTTCTGTTCCACTTGAAAGCTTAAGTGCTCTGCTGACTCTAGGGAGCTGCCTCCTAGAATAAGTGTTAAGGCAAGCAGAGAATACTTACAAGTCTTTAGCAATGAGATTTTAACAGCAACTAGTCCCATACAAGAAAAATGACATGAGACAACTACACACCGTTACAGATCCATTATTAAAGCTGCTTTGACTTTTGCGGTTAATCCTAAACCAGCATCTCTTGTTTATACGCAACAAAGTTTGAATCTTTTCTAAAGCTGTAAGATACTTTCCTGCACGAGATACTGATTTCCAATTCACAGACACAACATCAGTTTCGAAATGGATTTGTTCTGAAGTTTTATCCCGAAGGATGTTACTAACAGGTTCTGCAAATGCCATATGTACGCAGAGCTTTACGCCGTTTGAACAAGGCTGAAGCTCAGGGTCTTTAAACTAGTTTTGGTTTTTATCCCTAATAAAAACTGGTTATCCTTCACACACAGACTGAGTGCTATTTTCTTCTTCAGAACATCCTGTAGACATCTCCAATCTGACAGTCACTATTTCAGAGGCTTTGAAAACACAGAGCACCTGTAAAAGCGATAGCCAGAATCTGCCTTTCCTCATCTACTCTTTTCTTATTTTCACCTTGACATCACAGAAAATTACTTGCTAGCCTATTATTTTCAAGCTTCTTTAAAAATTATTTGGCATCTAATGAATAGACTGCCACTTATGAAAAATAAATTACTTAAAAGCAGTGACAAAAAAGACTGGTCACTAAAACAAAAGCTGTTTCAAACTCTTCTGTCTTAATCAAAATTGCTCAATCAGGAACTCCAAATACTAGGAAAAATTAGATTTTCAATATCACCATGGCATGGAAACATTCTGCTATGGTGAATAAAAAGCAGCAAGAAACTCGGATGCAGACTCTAATCAAGGCTTTTCTACAACTACATAAAAATAAGTAATACTTGCAATCAAAATACTTTCAACTGTGGCTTGTGATAAGAGCACAAAGCTGTTACAGTAACCAGATAGACATACTACATTTCTTTAATCATTGGAAAGTGCCTAAGCAGCACTGCTCAGCTTTTAACTACTAAAAAAAACCCCCAAAAACTAGAAGATGCCTCGTTAAACAACTGATGTGTAATCAATAGAAAATCTCTCATTCCAGTTTCACTTGATATTTGCTTTGTAAGCATGCTTCCTGAGCTCCAAATGAATACTATGCTGCCCTGAAAATGCAGTTAGTTGGAACAAGGACAGCAAGAGGGCACATCCAGGGTGGACAACACAAGCTTGTTTGTGTTGTCTAGTTAAGGTACAAAATACACTGCTGGATCCCATAGGAACACATCAGGAAGAAACAAGCCCCCACGATCACCAGCGTTTGTGTGGATTTACCCAGCCCACAAACAATACCCAGCAGGTCCATCTGTGTTTCAGCGTGGGTTTGTACGGCCCATCTCAATGCAAACAGTGTAACCCTGACCAACATCCATCCTTCCTCCAGCGAAATAAAGCCTGCTTCTCACAGATCCACCTAGCCAAGAGGAAAACTGTGCTAGCGTGCCTTTACTTCTGCCACTCTGAGCCAGCTCCTTCAAGGCAGTGCCAGAGCAGATGGCATTTCACAGGCACAGCAGGATCTAAACTTTTTCAGTCTGTTTATCACACCTTCAGGTTTCAACACAGATTTCCCTCCCCTCCTACCCACACGTCAGATCATAACCACTTGTATCTGAAATTTCGTTTTATACTAAGCAATGAGAATTCTAAGGGAGTGAGAACGTGTAAGATGCTACAGAATAGCAAGAGCAGGTATCAAAGAGCCCGTGAGTGCCTTTACACACTACACTCTGTGGCAAACCAAATGAAATGAAGGCTAGTGTGGACATTTATCAAGACAATAATCACTTAAGACTTCTCTCAGAAACATTCTTTGCTTTTGAAAGCTAACATCATTAAACTACATGTGTGACACTGAATTAACTGCTAATGATGTCCTATAAATACAGAGCTCAATCCCTGCCTCAGAGAAAGCTCACAAAAAGTCAGTTCATCTCTGCAGTTACCAGCCCAGCTCAGAGGCCATCCAGTTGCACAAGGCACACACACTGCCCGGTTCCTTGGCCACCATACATCTCTGACACAGAAGAGAAGGAGGTAGCCGAGGATTAGTGTTTATTGGTCATCAGATGTTGACAAACAGCAGGTATAGTAGAAAAGGACAGAAATTGTTCTGGAGACCAGAAGTACTATAAAAACTCAGTGATATCTGTTCTTAAAAAAATTTTACTTCTTATCCTACATTAGTAACTTAGAATACTCAGAAATTTAGAATCCTTATAAGAGAATCTACTAGAGTGAAGGAAGAAAAATATATTCCTTAAGTGGCAAACAGGTATCACACAACACTGCTTAGCAGAAATAAAATAAATTAAATTAAAATATGTTAAAATTGAATCTGGAACAGTAAACTGACTCTAAGAAAAATAAAAAGACCCTAAATGTAAATATCTTTAATTTTAGGTCACAGTGGAACAAGGATCATGCTAAAGATGCAGACAGTGAGGCCAGTATGACTTTTTTAGCCTTTAGTTTAGCTCCTATCCTATTAAAAGGGTTTAATATAATCAAAAAGAAAATGTAACGTGACCAATAATTAAGGTTAAAAGAGATGCTCTAATACTGTAGTATTTTATTTCATAAACGCTATGAAAAAGTAGGGATACCCCGATACATCAAAACTTATTTCTGGTCACCAGCTGTCTGTATTTATCTGAATTACATCCTTTCCCAAAGCTGTATAATCCGTTTTCAAATACAGTACTTCTCCAGAAACAATTTAATTTCAACAGTCATTCATTGTTGTGTCATCTCTAGTTCCTAGAGCCCTTCGTTTTGCCACACTCACCAGTAAGGCTTAACTGGTCTTCCTGAAGCACAGATATCTCTGATCTGCTTCTGTCACATTTCCCCTTCTCAAGTACTGTCATCTGACAGTTTTATTTGTTACCCTGTGAACTCTAATGTATTAGTATCTGTAGTTCCTGTGCTTTTGGAAGGCTCTAGTACTCTTTTACTTTCACTAGATCCTTAAAGTTACTGATAACTTTTATGCTTCAGTAACATCCACTCATATATTAGGCAGTTTGCTCTGCCCAAACCAAGCCCTGACTTTTGCCTTAAATTTTCATTCCTGCTATTAAGATGCAGAAAATTTCCATTATTTTTTTCATTAGAATTTATCCTGTTGTGCCATTTCATACTGTGAGGCATTGTATTCACCCACTGAAAAAATCATATTGAAATTCAGCATTTCCTTTTGCTCTCCTTTACTCTCCAACCATACTTTCAGCTCCCTCTCCACACAGTTTTTTTGTGTAAAAACTGGTGAGATTCCGGCAAAATATCCTCTGGTTCTAGCCTCTCATGGTCTGCCCTCCCTTCTCATATGCTGGGCTGAAGTTTCTCATCTGTTTTCCTCCACAAGTTTTTGCATCAATGACAGAACAGATCACATCTCCCAGTTTCCCTGTCTGTAACCCTTATCTTTGCACAAAGGCACAAGATTTTCTCTTCTCCGTCTTCAGCAACTGGTTTCTGACCTACAAACCTGACAGTTACAGTTGGCTTTGTTCAGTGATTTCCTTAAGGCTGCATGAGGTTTTCACTTTCAGGTATCAGCAAACCAAATCAGGAGGAAAAGTGCTTTTTTAAAAAGCGTACCTTTCTTATCAAAGCCAAATAATGCCTAGGCTTGACCAGAATCCCCACCCCCCAGTTCTGGTATTCAGAGGAGACACTCATGTGGAGTCAGAGTTCAGCTGGCTCTGCAAACCTGCCCTGTACTGAGGCATATTCCATAGGGGCTCCTCACTTCCCACTCACTTTTTTTTCATTAAACTTGCTGAAACTTGCTATCTTTGAAACTTTCAAGGCCATAGCATTCCATCACTCAGTCAGACAAGTTCAGCTATTAGGATGGTGCTGTCACACACATACATTGTGTCAAAAGATGAGTCCTTCTCAGGAAAATACACCTGACTCCTTGTGACACCCTTCCCTTTCCTATTTAAACTCACAGAATGTATTGTTCACAAACCGCAGCCTGGAGGCTCTCCTCTGCCACTCTAGAGACACTTTCCTGGGAACCTTTTGTTCCTCGTCTCTACAATTTTCTTTCGTAAATGTAAAATGCCTTCCTAGTCAAAGCTGAAAACCAGCACTTTACCCAATTTACCCTGGTAGTTGTGTCTGACACGGTCAGCCATGCACTTCTCGGAAGCCTCTCTCCCAGCTTCCACGCCCTTCCTACTGGTGCTCTGGCCACTGCTGCGACACACCACCCTCACCCCTTGCTCCAGCTTCTCCAGCATTTCCACAGCAGGTATCTCTGACCTCATTCTTTCCTCCTTTGCCATCTTTCTGGGAAGCCACACCTGCAGGAACAGTCAATCCCCTTTGCTACCCACTACAGACGTGTTTCCCTGCTTTCAGCGCGCTTTTTCTGTCCGGAACATGAACTGCCACCAAGTCTTGGATATCTAGAAACCAGATTAGGGGGAACTTTGCTAACAGTGCTTAACTGCTCTCAGGCTCCCTAATAGCATTCTTTGTGAACTGCTGCATGGTCCTGGTGGTCACTTCGCAGAGGATACCAACTTAAATTCTGACCTCTCTACAGGTTTCTGAAGTTCTGATTTGGCTTCCATGTGATCAAAATCAATCAATCAATCAAGTGCTAAATATGCAACAGGCAAAGAGAAACCCTTTGACAGCAGTAGGTACAGCCAACAGATTAGCATCCAATTAATACATGCAATCAAAACATCATCTACACAAAATGTGTAATACCAGTCAATACTGCAGTCATTAACCTAATAAGCAATTCCTCTCTAAGTCCAAGATAAGTACTAAAGTAAGAATAAAAAAAGCCTGTTGAATGTTAAAATTGTAGAAATTTCTGTAAACAGAAGCATTAATATAGCAAAGTTCAGAAGAGTAAGTGCATTTGAGTATTTTTTGTACTTAATTATAGCAATATTGCTACCTTCTATGTGTACTTATATATTTTGACAATAATATTTACATATACTCATATAAAAATGTAAAGATATCTATTCAAGACTCTTTCCTCCCACCTCAAACTACATTGCTAGCCATGTGTACTGTACACAGTAAGAAACTGTAGGCTTTGGTAGCTAAAGTAAGCATGAATAGTCATATAAAAGGTAAGAATAAAGGTAATCCAATTCTATCAACCTTCCAGCATTATAGTTGCCATACCTGTTCAAGTACAGAAGGCAATAATCTAAATATTTATCATAAGGATTTTTCAAATTAGAAAGCATTGACAGGTTTCTGCTCATAGATTCTCTTTCCACTTCCACCCCAGAAACCAGTGACAGCTCCATCCAGTTCCAGGGTGCACACGTTACTGGTTGCACGTACCTGTTCCCCCACACCCATTCTCCATGGACACTGACCCCTTACAATTGTTTGCTTGAGCTTATTAACAGAAAAAAAAGTCAACTCAGTGTAATTATTTCCTCATGCATTTAGCCACAGTTGAGCATAATTTCAAATTAACAAGTAACTAAAAACTTCAGGTCAATACTAGCATTCCCTATTTTCCTCAAAGAGTAACTAAAATCTACACAAAAGGAAAGTTTTTCACAATGATCAGCTGTTGGAATAATCTCCCCAGGGAGGTGGTGGATTCCTTAACACTGGACACTTTTAAGACTCAGCTGGACAGGGTGCTGGACCATCTTGTCTAGACTGTGCTTTTACCAGGAAAGGTTGGACCAGATGATCCTCGAGGTCCCTTGCTACCTAGTATTCTAAGATTCAGTACATCTGCCTTTTCTGTTCTTATATACCCCTGACTGCAGAGGTCCATACAAACCTCTACATACAAGAGATTCATAACTACCATACAAAATACATCTAATAGAATCAATGTAGCAGTTGGGTTCTCATTCAAAGTATTCCTGTCATGGTGGACCTGCAGCACATTCCCTGTACTCCACTGATCTTTCTAACAATGCTAATTAAACTCACTCTTAAGATAGTAATATTGGAAAAGAAACATTGCAATATTTTACAAAGATCTGCAAAACACACCATCGGTCCTTAAAGAAAATGCACATCATAAATGCTCTCTGAAAAGCATTAAATGCATACATTCCTTCTGCTTCAAGTAAGCAATATAAAAACCTGGCGGTGTTTATTCAGATAAAGTCACACATTAAGGGCTTACTTCTCCCCTCCGCCTCCTTTGCCCAAACAATTGATGTTTTATCAGCTGTCTGATCTCTCTCCAAGTCAGAGAGGAGATGAGAGGATTTAACCTACGTTATCCTTGTAAAATCACATGTAAAATACTGCGCAGAACATCCATGCATCACATTTAAACTGTGCTTAATAAAGCACATATTTTTATTGTAAAGCTTAATAGGAAAATAAAGAACTTCAGATCTCTTTGTTGTCTCTGTTCACTTCTAGTGATAACAAAGATATCAAATTCTGGAAGTCTACCAAACAGCTCCATTCTATTACGAACACGTCTGATTTAAGTGCTGTCAATAAATTCTATGTATTTAGTTACGGTTGACATTTATGATGTTACTTAAAGAATAATAAATGCCTTAACTTGAAATATGCACATGCCTTTAGGAAGTGAGCCGAATATCAAAGGAAGCATTTAGTAACTTGCATAAGAACAAATACCTTCTATCATCTGGAAAGGTTAACGAAACCACGTTTTCTGAGCTTTTTGTACTGCAGACAAACGTGACAGAAGGAGAGCATTTACCAACCAGAATGGAACAAAGGAAATTATGATACAATATCTCCTACGTATCTTAACTGCCTGTACAATATTTTAATGCTTATTTCATAGTGTGCATTAGATAATTGGAAACTCGCAGGAGGAGTGTTTTCTGCAGCCCGCTACCGCACTCTGACACTTTAAGCCACGTAAAAGCAGTTACCGCTCTAGGGCTCCCTTGTGCAAATGCAGGGAAAGGTGCCCAAAAACGACACCCTTTCGGATTCACCTATTTCCTCAGACCTATTGCACAGTCAATCACAAGAAGCTCATTACGGAAGACAGGTCAAAGCAAAAGTAGAAAATGTCATGGAGTATACCCGAGTCCCAACCCCAACAGCAGTAGATGGGGGATTCTGCTGCAACGACCACTTCCCAGAAGCTGTTCCCTCGCACGTTTATTCACTACAGTCCCCTCACTCCCCCTCCTCTGCCGCAGCAGCCTCGGGCCACTTCCACCGGCAACACAGCTCTGTGTTCCTGCAGTTCACCTGCAAGGTCCCGAACAGAAACAAACTCCACACGCAGAGGGGTTTGCGCTACAAAAACCGAGACTCACTGAAAAGTTTTCCGGGAGGTAGAAACCAACAGAGTTCCATTCAAGAAAACTGAGCGTTTCGGGCATCCCTCCAGACTCTACTGAACAGCTCTCTCTTCAGTCAAAGAAGTTTCTTAAATCACATCAACCCAAACCTAAGGTTAACTTACGTGGAGCGAGGAAGAGAGGGCGAGAGGGAAAAAGAGAAGCAAAGAGCCAGCAATCTGCAAGGCAAGACCGCTGCCACTCACACAACGCCGACATTTGATAAATAATATCCCTCAAAACCCGGTATTTCTGCAGCGCTTGGCAATCATTTTGTCGACAGAAAGCAGGAAGAACGCGAAGTGCCGAGCAGCTAGAAAGCTGTGGTTTCTTCCTCTCGGAGAGTCTGCCAGAAGCGGAGGAGGTGGTGGACTTTGGAAAAGAAACCATCAAAATGACAAGGTAGCCGATAGCCGACGATGTTTGTGTTCGGGGTTTTGTCTTAATCGATAAGAACTACTTTTAAATACGAAGCTCCTGTGGAAAGCGAGCGAGCCTTCCGTTCTACAGCAAATACATTCTTATGATTTAGCTTCTGTACGGACACAGGATTATATGGATTCTGCAAAACCAAGCTGAGAAACTCGCTAAGGCACTAACATTTTCCCGCATTCCTCCAAGAGGAGTCTGACAGCAGACACCCAGCACAGACACAGACAGCAGTTAGGAAAAGCGAATGGTGCTCGTTCCTCAGAAAAGTTTCTCCCTTCAGTTTCGGAGAAACCTACCTGCTCCCTGGAAATGCAAGGCAACGAGGGTCTTCGAAACATTTTGCAGCTGCCATAGTAGCCGGGCGAAGTTTCCCCTAAGGACACGCAGCTAGATCTCCTCCTGGGTCTGATCACAGGCACTTTCTCCTCCACGCTGGGGAGCCGCGGGTGGTGGTGATGCTGGCGGTGCGCTCCTCGGCTCTGAGCCGAGAGGATGCCGTGCTCCCCGCCACAGAGCGCCAGGAGGCAGCCCGCCACCCCGACCGAGCCGGCCAGCAGCGGTCTGAGGGCCGGGGGGAGCGAGGGAAGGCTGGTGAGCGACACCAGCCACACCAGGCTGGAGAAGACCAAGACGACGAGGCTCCGACGCCACTCCAGGGAGTTCTGCAGCAGGGTCAGCGCCGCCACCGAGCCCAGCGCTGTCAGCAGCCTGCCCAGGACCATCGGCGGCTCGGCGGAGGGCTGGGGCTCTTCCCCGCGCCCCTCCGCGGGCAGCAGCCACTGCAGCGCCACGAAGTCCCCCGAGTAGCAGCAGACGGGGAGCGCCAGCAGCCACCACCGGCTCGTGCCGCCGCCCTGCTCGGCGCGCCGGCCGCCGGCCAGGTAGCAGGTGAGGAAGAAGAAGGCACAGGCGATGCTGAAGAGCGGGCTGAAGCAGCGGGACAGGCACAGCAAGGCGCGCAGCGGCCGGGGGCTCCGCCAGCTGCTCCCGTCCTGCTGGCCCCCGGCGCTGCCCCGGCCGTGAAAGGCCAGGAGCGAGAGGACGACGGCGGCCAGCGCGCCCAGGCTGAGCAGAGCCCGGGAGGAGCGGGCGGCGGCCGCAGGCGGCAGCAGCAGAGAAAGGAAGCTCCTCGGGGGGTCCTGCCTCAGGGGGGTCGCGCAGCTCTTCACGTAGCCGTTCCGCAGGCTCTCCGGGCCGCCGCCGCCGCCGCCACCGCCGGGGAGCGCCGCGGGGGCAGCCGCCCCGCCGCCGTCCGGCTGCTGGCAGTGCTGCGGGGCTTTGCTGGGGCCGCGGCGGGAGGCGGCCGCGGCGGCGGCGGCTTCTCTCTCTTCCCCCATGGTGGTCGGGGACGCGGGAGGACGGGGCAGAGGCGCGGGTCGCGCTAGCTCCGGCCCGGCCGCGCCTCCCTCATCGCCTCAGGAGAAGGGCGCCGGGCTGAGCCGCCGCTTCCCCTCCGCGGGCAGCGGCGTCCGCAGCATGGTGGGTAAAGACGGGAAAAGAGAGAAAAGGTAA